>JAODAL010015639.1:0-83180 GCA_025379985.1 Phyllomedusa bahiana | reverse complement strand
ACTGGATTTTATCTACCATTGCACGAGATCTTGAGAAGTTCCATCAACGCTGCTTGCGCAAAATTCTATGCATCAATTGGGACAATCACCATACCAATTCCAGCATTCTTATGGAGACAAGGATGACCAGTATCGAAGCCATGATTTTGCAAAACCAACTCCAGTGGACAGGTCCCTACATCAGAATGTCAGACAAGTTACTCCCAACTAAGCCGAGGCCAGAGAATCCATTATGGCACAAAGAAATAATTCAAAGACGCCATCACGTCCTACCTTCAAAAAAGTGAAATTGACATTGCTAACCGCGAAGCCCTAACCAGCCACAGATCATTCCCTATGGCGCCGCATGACCCTTCAAGCAGATGTTACTTTTGTGATAGACCGCCTCTCCATTAAGGTAGCATAGAGATGATGAAAGGAGAGGAAGAAGCACCCAGATTTGTGGAAGCCACTCCCGAATAGAACCTGTTGCCATCACTGTCTAAAGATTTGTGGCTTGAAGACTGAACTTCTCCTCAAAGAGCGCATCTTGATGGACATCATTCTGGTTTTGAAAGGTCATGGATGAGGATCGTGATGGGTCCAGTATAAAGTAAGATCCCTAAGCGCTATCTTGTTGTGATGGGATTGTATCATTTAATTATTTGTCTATACTGGAGAATTGGAGGTCAAGAGAAAAACCTAGCCACGACCATTAATTTAAAAAAAATTGATGGTCACATTATTGCATACCCGAAAATGAAGTTATGTTAAAAGATTGATATGGTAATGGACCCCGGGGATATGTAAAGATTGAGGAACAGTTCTGGAGGCATATCTTGGTGCTAAGCAGGCTCAGACTGGTGCACAGGAGAGCACGGGAAGCAACGGTGGACCCTTAGGTATGGTGGGCACCTGAGTATGGGCATGACAGGCCTGGGGCTGCTTTTAAGGCAGACGAATAGAGGCAAAATGCAAGACACATGTGCAGTCATGTACAGTAGTTGTAGGGTGGGCCAAAGAATCAGCTTCACTGATGGGCCACAAGAATCAACCTCACTGGTGGGCCCCAGGAATCAACTCTACTGTTGTGCCTCAATAATCAACTTCACTAGTGGCACCAAGAATCAACTTCACTGGTGGGATACAAGAATCAATTCCACTTGTGGGTCCCAAGAATCAACCCCACTGGTGGGCCCCAAGAATCAACTCCACTGGTGGCCCCAAGAATCAACTCCACTGATGGGTTCCAAGAATCAACTCCACTGGAGGGCTCCAAGAATCAACTCCACTAGTGGCACCAAGAATCAACTTCACTGGTGGGTCAAAATAATCAACTCCACTGGAGGGCCACAAGAATCAACTCCATTGGTGGGCCCCAAGAATCAACTTCACTGGTGGCACCGAGCATCAACTCGGAATCAACTCCACTAGTGGGCCCCAAGACAACTCCACTAGTGGGCTCCAAGAATCAACTCCACTGGTGAGCCCCAAGAATCAATTCCACTGGTGGGTCAAAATAATCAACTCCACTGGTGGACCACAAGCATCAACTCCATTGATGGGTCCCAGAAACCTCAGTCCAACATTGCTGCACAGGTTGGGTTTTTATCTTACTCCAATTCACATCATTCAGTGTTAAGAATGCCTATATTTACCCAGAGCCTCCACTGGTGATTTGCATTCTAGGACTTGTAATCTTCACAACAGATATGGGACAACAATTTGTTGTAGGTACAGCTAACTGCCCCCTACCCTACAGCAGCTTGACTAAGCTGTAACGAGTACGTCTGTCCACAAGCCATCTAACTGTTTCCAATAACAACTAGCAGAATTATGAATGCAGCTCTGGAGTATAATACAGCATCAATTCTTTCAATATTATATCATTAATTTTAGGAACAGAAGAGGCTGTGAAGAATCCCACGGGGGCATCTGTACATTTCTTAGGTCTGTGAATGACCCCCTTGTTTATTTGAAAGCATGTAGAGATAGACTGCATTAGTTCAGTCCTCGGCAGCTCACATCCTCATTCAGATTTATTGCGGCATGAGTAACCTGAGTTCCATTGTTAGTGAAAACTTTTACATTATTCAAAAACAGGATACAGTCAGTGATTTAGGACACATGAATGAATCCAGATGCTTAGTACTGCCATTTACAGCGCTGACATAATTCAGGCTGACATGTAAAACGTATCCATCTGGTTTTTAGTTGGACAGTATAAACTCCTAATGGGACGTTACAGTTATGTCTTATACAATTTTTATATTTATTGTTGATTACATTATCTAGTCATGTTCCTCTTCCATGTTTCTCGGGCTGCAGATGTTAGAATCAAGTTAGAGTCAGGCCTGCTTTGGAGCACGCTTGGCTTTCTGTGGACATTGACCAGTAAGCACGCTCTGCAGAATGGTTACAGTTAGTAGTATGCACCACTGATTAACAGGGCTGGTTTAACCCATTATTGATATATATATAATGTACATATATAACGGTAAGGAAGTATAGAGAGGGCTCGCTCGTTAGGCCTGCTCCATAAGTGGCTATTAGATAGCTCTACTCCTGGCATTATAACAACTTAGATGCCATGGTCAACAATGGCCATGGCATATAAGTGGTAGAGGAACGGTGCTGCACACTGTATTATTACCATATCTTTCCCCTGCAAAGGGGGGATTGTGAGGTGCCAACCAGTTGTCATGGCCGCCTGGGCCAAATGAAGGCCTCCATTGCTGCCATCTTTCTGTTCCTATTACACCCTGCCTGAGGCGTACTAATTGTAATAGCATTAACATTGAAAGTAAAAAATGTTCTAACAGATATATTGCAATATTGCAAAAACTAGTGTACAATTATCAAGTCTGCTTCTAGTTGGATCAAGTACCCTAAAGCTTGGTTCAAATATGGTTTGGATCAAGTACCCTAAGGCTTGGTTCACAATGGTATTAGATTTCGAATGTACCCTAAGGCTTGGTTCCACATTTATGGCTTGGATCAAGTTCCCTAAAGCTTGGTTCACATATGGTTTGGATCAAGTTCCCTAAAGCTTGGTTCACATATGGTTTGGATCAAGTACCGTAAGGCTTGGTTCACATGTGATTTGGATCAAGTACCCTAAGGCTTGGTTCACATATGGTTTGGATCAAGTACCCTAAGGCCTTGTTCACACATGGTTTGTATCAAGTACTGTATGTATTGGTTCACACATGGTTTGGATCAAGTACCCTAAGGCTTGGTTCACACATGGTTTGGATCAAGTACCCTAAGGCTTGGTTCACACATGGCTTGGATCAAGTTCCCTAAAGCTTGGTTCACATATGGTTTGGATCAAGTACCCTAAGGCTTGGTTCACACATGGTTTGGATCAAGTACCCTAAGGCTTGGTTCACACATGGTTTGGATCAAGTACCCTAAGGCTTGGTTCACATATGGTTTGGATCAAGTACCCTAAGGCTTGGTTCACACAAGGTGTGGATCAAGTACCCTAAGGCTTGGGTCACATATGGTTTAGATCAAGTACCCTAAGGCTTGGTTCACACATGGTTTGGATCAAGTACCCTAAGGCTTGGTGCACACATGGGTTGGATCAAGTACCCTAAGGCTTGGTTCACACATGGGTTGGATCAAGTACCCTAAGGCTTGGTTCACACACGATTTAGATCAAGTACCCTAAGGCTTGTTTCACACATGGTTTGGATCAAGTGCCCTAAGGCTTGGTTCACACATTGTTTGGATCAAGTACCCTAAGGCTTGGTTCACACAAGGTTTAGATCAAGTTCCCTAAGGCTTGGTTCTCATTTGGTTTGGATCAGGTTCCCTAAGGCTTGGTTCACATATGGTTTGGATCAAGTACCCTAAGGCTTGGTTCACATCATGGTTATGGATCAGTACCCTAAGGCTTGGTTCACACTATGGTTTGGGATCAAGTACCTAAGGCTTGGTTCACACATGGTTTGGATCAAGTACCCTAAGCCTTGGTTCACACATGTTTTGGATCAGGTACCCTAAGGCTTGGTTCACACATGGTTTAGATCAAGTACCCTAAGGTTTGGGTCACATATGGTTTAGATCAAGTACCCTAAGGCTTGGTTCACACATGGTTTAGATCAAGTACCCTAAGGCTTGGTTCACACATGGTTTAGATCAAGTACCCTAAGGCTTGGTTCACACATGGTTTGGATCAAGTACCCTAAGGCTTGGTTCAACAGGGTTTAAAAATACCCTAAGGTTTGGGTTCCCCCCATTTTTTTGGGATAAAGTACCCAAAGGCTTGGTTCACAATTTTTGATCAAGCCCCTAAGGCTTGTTCACACATGTTTGGGAATTAAGGGGCCCAAAGGCTGGTTCAACATTTTTTATCAATACCCAAAGGGCTTGGTTCACAATGGTTTGTATCAAGTGCCCAAAGGCTGTTCCAATGGTTTAAAGGTTTCCCATTCAAAAATTCCCGTGTATTTTCTTAGGGCCCAAAACCCAAGGGGGCCCCATCGCAATCAATAGAGTCTGTTTACCACCTGCCACTCTGCTTAACCTCTTAAGCCAAATGCCTGAAAAGTACTTAAAGGGGTTGTCTCACTACAAGGATTGTTGCTTTTTGTGTTAAAGATTTGAAAAAAACAAGTCACTTTGAAAATTTTGTCCTTTAACAGTGCCCTACCTTTCTGGATACCCCTTTTTGTTTGGGCTACATCAGCTCTCAGGTCGCTATAGAAAGACCTGTTCCATCTCTCCTTATGGGTCCCCAACTGGTTGCTATAGCAACAGCCCTGGCTTCTTGCCCTTGTGGAAGCCAGTAAACAGCCCCTGAATTCAAAATGAAACCAAGAAAACGGGACTGGGTGAGATAAATCAATGTAGTAGAAAAACCCTTTTAATGACCAGCAATCTTTTTAGTTTTTGCGTTTCCAAAACGTGTAACTTTTTTAAATTTTTTTAATGTGCAGTTGTAGAGGCCTTTTTTTATTGGGACAAGTTTTTTTTTTTGGGGGAATGTTTAATTTTCCCCTTTTGAAAATTTACATGTTAATAATTATAATCAGGGAGCAGTCAGGACAGCACCAGTGTGCCTGACTGCAGGCTTTTAACAGACACCCCGGAGTACTCTAGGTCTCAGGGCTGACTGCACCAATAGAGCAGGGGAAAGCCCTTTGAATACGCTGCGGTCACTGAAAGGGTTAGGCAACGGGGAGTGCATCTTAGGTTCATTACAAAGTGCCGCGGACGCTTTATAATGCACCTAATGTTGGAGTGCGCCTGCTCATACATTCAGTGCACAGGGCTGCGCCAGTTTTTGGGCTGAAAAGACACTAGGGGCGACATGTCTCGCCACGTCGGGGCGCACCTTTCCGCCGGCGAAATCTGCGCCTGATTTATGTCGGGGCCGGCGCGCCATAACCCCTATGTAAAGTCCCCGCGCCCCCCCAGTGTTTGGGGGCGCAGTGCGGACTTAGGGCAGTGCGGCGTGGCCATGATTCGCCCCCGGGTGCACTATAATGCGGTGAAAAAGTCCCCTGCGCCTCCCAGTGTGTGAGGGCAGGCGGGATTGGGGCAGGCGGGGGTTGCGCCTCATTTTCGCCATCCGAGGAGGTGCGCTAACATGCGGGGAAAGTCCCCCGGCCTCCCAGTGTATGGGGCGCAGTGGGGGAAATAGGCCAGAAGGGACTGTCCCGAAGATGTGTTCGATTCGAGCAGGTTGGAAAACGCGAAAAAAATCATAAAAAAAAAAAAAATTAATTCACTAAATCATGTTAATTTTTTATTTTTTTACCCAAGGATAAATAGTATGGGTGGAACGAAAAAAAAAAGAAATACAAATGTTTTTTAGTGAATTCTATTTTTTTTTTCTTTCCCCCATTTTTTTATTCTTTTTTAAACCCATCGGTACAATTTGGAGTCTTTCATTTGTTTTCGGCCATGTACAGTTTTATTTCAATTGCATTAGAAAACCCATAGGAGCGTCCTCGTCTCCCTTTGGGGCCCAAAAAACGGCGCCTCTTTAACTTAGCCCCAAAACACAAAAAAGGCCGCTTGAATTTTTTTTCCCCTAGAACTATGAGAAAGTAGCTCGCGTTGATTGGTAAGCTGGACGAGCCCCCGCCCCCCTTCAACCAATCAGCTCTTTTCTGCCCCTTTTTCTGTATTTTGAACTGTCCCGTTTGAATTTGATTGGCAAAATTTTTTCCATAGGTTTGAATGGGTCCCTGGCTCCTATTCTGATTGGTCAATTCTCCTCCATAGGTTAGAATGGGTCCCCGTGTCCTATTCTGATTGGTCAAACTCCCCTTTGGATAAAGGGACTGTCGCTCCATTCGATTGGTGTTTATGCCCACCAAAAAAAACTTTAAAAAAATTTAATTCTGTATTTCCCGGGGCCCTTTTCTCTATTTAAATTCCCATTAGCGCCCCGGGCTCGGCACAAACGCGTTGTTTGGGATTTATGATTTATGTTTATAAGGTTTCGCTTTTTTCCGAAAGATTTTCAATATAAAAATAATTTTTTTTTATTATAAACCCCTGCGCACGGCGTGAGAGCCAGATTTCATTGCGCGATTCTTTATAGACACAATGGGAAAAAGTAGGGTTGCGCTCTGATGGCTGGGATAGCCCCCCACTAGCTAGCCAATCAGCTCTTTTTTTGCATTTTTACTGTATTTTTAAATGTCCCGCCTTTTATTTTGATTTGGTTAAATTTCATAGGGTATAAGGGTCCCTGTGCTCCATTTGATTGGCCGGATAGCCCCCAAACCCCGCTAGCTCAGCCAATCAGCTCTTTTCAAAATTTTACTGTATTTTTAACTGTCCCGCCTTTGATTCTGATTTGGTCAATTTTCTCCATAGGTTTTTAAAGGTTTCCCGTCGCCCTATTTGATTGGATGGTTTCGCCGACCAATGAGAATAGCTTCAAATTCTAAATTTTTTGTATTTCCCGGCAATTTTCCAATTCCAATCCTGGATTTGGCCGTTCTAGATTTTTGGAAATGATTTTATTTTGTATTTTTTATTTTTTAAGGTTTAGCTCTTTTCTGAGAATGTTTTCCCCCTTTTAAAGGCGATTTTTTGAAAATTACTCCTTTCTGCCGGAGCTGGCGCCCGGGTTTTTAAAGATCTTCTATGTTTTCCCCGCAGTTCCGTTCTTGCTTCACTTCGCCCCCCGGGAGATTTAGACCCCAAAAAAAATTAGGTCTGCCTGTCGGAGCTGAACCCCAGCGTGGGAATGCCCGCACTTTGCCCACTCGCGATCGTACATGCCCGGAGTTTTTTAGCACGCCGGTCCCCCCCCGGGGAAAGCCCTCACGCGCCCACACCGTGCCCATTTCCCCCCCTTCATGCGGGCGCAAACAGAAAAGGGGCAACGCTGCGCCTAACACCACATCCCGCGCCCACAGGGGGGGGTCGGGCCGGGAGGCCAGGTTAGCCGAAAAAAGGCGAAAAGGCCCTTATACATGTCGCCCCAGATTCACCCTTAAAAGTTTAATAAACAAAGCACAGTGGGTGTGAAGAGGGAAAAAAAATTTTCTTACTGTAAACAAAAGCTATCTTGTTAAGATAATGAGTCTCCCCGACCCAAAGGTGAATCGTACCTTACTCCGCTGTAAAAGGCGAGTTATGGTTTGGAACCATAAAACCGATGGCATCGGGGCAGAAAAAAAATCTTTTTTATTGGGATCGGGGTTTTTGGGGCCCCAAGACTCAACTCCACGGTGGGGCCCCCAAGAAAAAAACTCCCTGTGGGCACAAGAATATATTTTATTGGTAGGCCCCAAAAAAATAAACTTCACTGAGGGCCCCCAAAAATCAAAACCCACTGATGGGGCACAAAAAATAAAATCCCCCGGTGGGCCCCCCAAAAACAACTTTCCCGGGGGCCCCAAGAATCAACTCCTATGGGCCCCAAAAAAATCAATTTTTACTGAGGGGGGCCCAAAAATCAATCCACGGTGGCCCAAGAAAAAACTTTCCCCAATTTGCCCCCAAAATAAAATCAATGGTGCCCCGAACAAACCTGAGTCCGGGCCTCTCATGATATCCTAGGTATAATGTCATGCAAGGAGTACTCCTCTTAAAGTGCTTCTCTAATGGCCAAAGCAAAGGACCCCTAAATTGGAGAGTATCTCCCGGTGTCTGCTTCAATTGGCCGTGGCCATTTATTACTTGGTCGTCCGTGTATTTTTTTATTCTAAGTCCTGATGTTTCCTTAGTTTGAGATAAGTCTATTTTTAATTTCCCCCTCTTAGTATTTTATTCTGCATCAATTCCAACATCCAGTTACTCGGGTACAGGACAAGTTGAAAAACTGTCCACCAAATTTTTCCCAAAAATAAGTGACGGTGGGTATCCTTTGGGGCTCCCATGGCAATTAATAGTAGCATAAAACAATTATTAGGGCATAAAATAAACTCTGAATTGCATTGCTGTATCACAGATCTGGCAGCAAAGTCAAAAATATAATTTAACACACTCGGATGTTAGGCTATTACTTGGCCATTATAAAGGTCTCTGCTTAACCCATTCCTGTCTATGTCACAAAAATTCCTAACTTATGTGCCCCCGTTGAGGTAACTAGACACAGGGTAGGGTCAGCCCGAACACTAAACTGTGACAGAGAACTGAAATGAGCAATGTGATTGGAAGGGAACCCTATAATATTCATTAATGTGAAAAGGGGAATCCTATATACAGAGTTCATAGGGAAATTAACAAAAAATACAGTCTCTGTGTACAGATCACTGTTAGTAGTAATATTTAAAGAAGTTCACGGAAAAGAGTAAACTCCCAGCACCCCTGTTTGGGGAAAAGTGTTTTCATAGTGACTCACTGCCCCAACACATCAGACTCTCCCCCACTTCACCCTTAAAAGTAACCTGAAAACCCATTTTTCAGCCTTGCCTAAAACCCTTCACTAAAATTTGTCACATTCCCCCCCCCCCCACCTCCTGCTCTTTCCCCCCCCCTTGTAGATTGTAAGCCCTCGCGGGTAGGGTCCTCTCTCCCTCTGTGTGCCCAAATTTTCATTGTTCATTTTCACGTATCGTTTGATTATGTTTGTATGTAACCCCTCGTTGTACAGCCCCGGAATCAATGGGGGTTAAAATTAAATATAATAATAATAATAACAATATTCTAAAGGTTTTTCCCATCGGGGTTTTTTTCCAACAGGCTGTGGCATTCTGCGCTTCGGTCCAAATTCCCGTTCGGCCTGTGGGCGGTTTTTTTCAGCTTAGGTGCCCAAATTTCCCGTTCAGCTGATGGGCAGTTCTACAGCTTCAGGGTCCCACTTCCTGTTTGGGTGTGGGTGGTTTTTACAGTTCAGGCTTTCCCCCTTCCTCTTCGGCTGGGGGGGGGTTCTATACTTTAGGCTCCCCCTTTTCCCTTCAGGCTGTGGGGGCGGTTCAAAAGTTTTAGGCACCCCTTCCTCTTAGCTGGGGCGGTTCTACAGCTTCAGGTCCCACTTCCCCGTTGGGGCCCCGTGGGGGGGTTTACACTTCAGGCTCCACTTCTGTTAGGGGGTGGGCGGTTTACAGTTTAGGGGTCCCACTTTCCCGTTCAGTTGTGGGGGTCGTTTGGTTCAAGCTCCCCCCTTCCTCTTCAGGCTGTGGGGGGTTTTTTACAGCTTTTAGGCTCCCACTTCCTCTTCAGGCTGTGGGGGGGTTTCTAAGCTTCGGGCCCCCATTCCTTTTAGGTGTGGGGGGCGGTTCTATGGGTTAAGGCCCCACTTCCTCTTCAGGCTGTGGGGCGGTTCTACAGCTTCAGGCCCCATTTCCCTTCGGGGCTGTGGGGGCGGTTTTATAGCTTCGGCACCACTTCCGTTCGGTGTGGGTGGTTTCAGCTTCAGGGCACCCACTTCCTGTTGGGGTTTGGGGGCGGTTCTACAGCTTAGGCTCCCATTACTGTTCGGCTGTGGGCGGTTCTACAGTTCAGTTTCCCCACTTATGTTCGGGCTTTGTGGGCGGTTTAAAAGCTTCAGGCTCCCACTTTCTTTCAGGCTGGGGGCCCAGTTCATGGCAGGACTGTTTTAAATTCAGCTCGGGCTTTTCCCTAGCTGAGCCTGTTAGAGAGCCTTGGTATGGGGTGTCTTGAGAGCAGGGGAAAAAATTTACGAGCTTGAAAATTAAATTTTGACAGTAAGATAAAAAAAAGTTCTTGTGCTGCTGATAAACACAGAGGGGTGACTTTTCCCCTGGTTGGGTTGTAGAGCAAGAGAGGTGGCCCCTCAGCTTAGGAAACCATCAACAAGCAGGAAGGTATGAACTGCTCTAACTCTGAATCAGAACACCAATGTATTATCTTGTCTATGTGTAATTATATTTAGATGGGAAAATTTTTTTTGTCCCCCAACCCACAAAAGACCTTTTTAAAATAAACGGGGGTTTTTTAATGCCAAGCCAGTTACCCATCTACATCTGTCTTGGGGTGTTTGCATTTTTCAGAGCTCGGTAGGGGTGAGAGGTTTTAGATGTAGCTCATATGGTGTAATGTTCTTCATTAGGGAGTGGCACCATGAAGATGTGTGGTGACTTTCAAAGAATAGGTGGCACTGGAGTACTAGTTCTTTTCCCTTGAGTTTATTTAAATAAATTTCCATTTTAGTGGAACACACATGGCTTGTAAGTCTTCACACTTCTTCATAGTTCTGTCCCTAAAGATTTCCCCTTTCGAGCTACATCTAAACCTTCTCACCAAACTCTGTATTGAAGAAGGGGCAAATACCCTGGACCACCTGTTTGCAGATCGGTAACTGGCTTGGCTTTAAGCTTTTAGTAAATTTCCCCAAAGGGTCTTTGTGGTTTGGGGTGTGACTTGAAGGAATATTACTTCCAATAGGTGGATGTTCCTACCGCTTTTTCCTCGAGTTTATTAGAATGTATTTTAATTTTAATAGACCATTCATGGCTTGTAAATCTCCACACACCTTGATGGTGCTCCTCTCCTAAGAGGAACATAACCCTTTTTGATAGCATGTAATAGGCTGTTACCATTAGATCTTTGTTATCAGTGAACTGTATTGTAAGGACCAGTCAGGGGTGCACAAGCAGACATAGACGAAGTGAAGCCCTGATGCTGGTCACAACCTCTTTCCCTTCCTCCTGGGGTACCTGACTCCTTACTAGGTCAGCCCCAACCAGAAGACTGGGCGCTACACTAAATAAATAGCTCTAAATTTCCCACCGATTTAAATATAGGAGTCTAAACAATCTAATCACTCCGCACAAAAATAATTCCATTAAAAAAATCTTTTAATAATACCCAATTTAAAATATTAAATACAAAAAGTGGCCTAAATTTACTTAAAGGGACATATTACCAGTGCAGTCATAATCTATGATATAGTACAACTAAGCTGTCGCCTATATTGACTGTCCTATAGAAAATCCCTTAGCGGAGACACCGCCCCGAAAAGGGCGACCCCACAAAACACTCCTCTACTTAAAACCCCCACAATCTACCCTATTCTTAACCAATATCTAATCGGGGGAAGGGAAAGTGCAAAATACAAAATATAATTAACAGTATCCACTATGTACAATATAATAGATGCAAACCGGCATTCTATTTAAAGAGCACATAAATGCCCATTCATATTAATGATGAATAGACAGTTTATCATATAAATCCTCAGGGTTAGTTGTATAAAATACTGCATCAAATATTAATAATGTAAACAATCAGATCAAGTGTATATCACAGTGCTACTTATTTCACATTTATACACAGTACATAGTGCCTGAGCTCTCAATGACATGAGAGCAAAACACCATAAGTTTTGTCACAGAGCTAGTGTGTCTCCGATGGGAACACCACAGTATTGGCCCAGTCAAAAGTGTCCCATCAGTACACTAAATAAGTGCAAACACGAGACAAAGACAAACGAACATGGAACACAATAAAGAGAAGTCAGACTAGCCAGGTTATAACGGTCGGGCAAAGCAGTACAAAATCAGCAGGCAGAAGAATAATCAGAAAACAAGCAAGGTAAGGTACCCAGAAAATCCAACAAGAAAAAGGGCTAGCTCTACAGGAAGAACCCAATATAGCAGGCAAAGGTGACTGGTAAAGGGATCCTTATAGGAAACCAGAGGACACAGAACAGAGGTGATAGGTGGAACAAAACAGAAGACCGATTGGAAAACAACACTGTCAATCAAAAGGAAACCAGGTTAACTAAACAAGTGCTGGAAAATTCCTGGCCACGGGTGTTGGCCAGGAATCAATTAAGCATACAGAGAAGTAGACCAAGTTCACACTGGTAAAACAAATACTAGGCATTAGGTAAGAAACCAGGGTCTTCGTTGCAACGGCCACGGCCGGCGACCAGAGCCCAAAGCCTGGGGTCTGCCGGCTATCATGCATGTATAAGGGGGACGAAAGGAACCATGATATAATTGTTCACCAGCTTCCTCCAGCATCTTCACAAGGTTTTTTTGTTTTTTGTTCTTGGGTTGATAGGCACATGTTGGACCAAAGCACCTTCATCTTGGACTCAAAAACCCGTCCCCTTCCGAGCGGTATGGGGGCTGGACATTCCCATTTGTTTGACTTGGTAAATTTTTTACAGATGAAACAAGCCCCTTCACGATTGGAGATTGCACCAAGGTGATCCAGACTTGTGCAAGTCCAAAATTCCTTCCTATTCTTGGTGATTTCTTTAACTTTCCTGATTTAACACAAAACCCAGTGTGTTTCTGGAGTGATTTGGATGAGAGAAATGGATGAGAAAGGACCCCTCTCTTAAAAAAAAAAGTGCATGCCTCTCTAACCCCACTAGTATTAGATCTCCTGTGAGGCGCACTGCATTTTGTGTGGCTGAGACGTGTTTAGCATTATACATTTATATCAGCAGAGAAGGACATGTTTTTCTGCAGGATATAGTTGTGAATTTTTTTTCCCTTTTGGGGGCCCATCACATTCAACCTTTAAATATACATACCCCAACATGTTTTTATTGTTTCGAGGCATGTACGGGTAAAGGTTTCAAACCCAACCCCAAAGCAGAAGAAGGTCCTGCAGAGATCCCAGCAAGATTGGGGTTGGGGCACCACGCCATAGTCGGTAAAAATTTTAAAACAAGAAAAACGGGCCCGGTACTACAGCTCAATGGGGGACAATAAACTAATTTCCCCGTGGAGGCAATATAAGGGCCCCCCCTCTACTTTTGGGGAAAATAAAAAGGTGCAGATAACTATGTGCAGAGCTCACACACCCCTACATAGGGAGCAATGAAAGATAAAAAAAGCACATTGGATAAGTACCGGTTCACACCGTTATGCAGAAAAGCCACAATATTATAGAAGGGGAGACAGTACAAATGCAAAAATACTCATAACACAACCATTCACAGTATTAAATTTGTGTTTTAAATTTTATATAGATAAAAGTAATAAGGGGGGTGCCCCCTTACAGTTTCGTGTGTTTAACCAGCGGGGGTTACAAAACCCATGCGCTTCTACAAAATTTATTTGGGGGGTGCCCGGCCTTTCGGGTTTGTCAAAAAATATTTAATCCTCTGCTCCCATAAAAAAATTTAGTTATACAGTGGCCAAATATTTCACAAGTTCCAACCGACAGGGTTTCATTACCTTAAAGACCCTACACAATTTACAGAAAAAAATTTTACAAAAAAAGGGACGTTTTTTACAGTTGGGAAAAAAAAGGGTTTCCCTACACGCCAAAAACCCCAAACTCCGGTTTTCTCATCCTACATGAAATCAGAATAAACCTTCCCCCCTTTTAGGTCAATTAGGAAAAAAATTATTTATATTGCCAAATGCCAGAATAATGAGAGAATTTTTTAAGTTATTTTTATTACTTTCTGCAAAGTCACAAATTCAAATAAATTTCATTAGTATTTGGTAGCTTTGCCCTTTAACTGTATAACTTGGGTCAACTTTTTTGGATCCTTCCACAAGCTTCTCACAATTTTGGGTTTGGGAATTTTGGGCCCCCTTTACCCCTGAAGAATTGGTTTTAACTGGGGCCATGTTGGAGGGTCATTTGGCTCGCTCCCCCCTTTTTCGTTTTGGCCCCATACATTTTAATGGGGATTGAGATCAGGGCTTTTTTGGGGGCCCACCCCAAAAACTTTGATTTGGGTTTCCCCCTTAAGCTACTTTGTAAAATTTTTGGCAGTAGCTTTGGGCCCATTGCCCCATTTGGAAGCCCCTTTCCCCAAGCTTTAATTTCCCTTTGGCTGAGTCTTGAGATTTTTGCTTCAGTATTGCCAAAATAATCTTCTTTCCCTCATGTTGCCATCTTTTTATGAAGTGCCCCAGCCCCTTGCAGCAAAAAAAACCCCAAAAATGATGCTGCCACCCCCGTGGGATGGGTGTTCTTAGATTTCCCAAAAGCTTCTCTCTTTTTCCCCCAATTTAGTTTCGTCAGACCACGGGACGCGCCCCAAAAAATGTAGGTCTTTTTTTTGTCTAAATTTGCAAACATAAATTTGGGTTTTTTATATTTTTTTTTTTTGGAGTAAGGGCTTTTTTGGCGGGAAGTGGGCCTTTTCAGTCATGAAAATTACAGTCTCGTTTGGGTGGAAAATGAAAAAAATCTCACCAGCTTCCCCACCCATCTTCTCAAGGGTTTTGCTTTTTTTCTTGGGTTGTATGCAATGTCGGGCCCCAAAGCGTTCTTTCTCAAAGGACACAGAACCCGTCTTTTTCCCTGAGCAATATGAGGGTCGTTTGTACTTGCGTATAAATTGGTTTGACAGATAAAAGGGAACCTTCAGGTATCTGGAAATTTCCCCCAAAGGATAAACCGATTTGGGTGCAAGCCCCTTAATTCTCTTCCGGATATTTTGGCGATTTTTTTTAGACTTTCCCATGATGTTTACACAGAGAAGCGTGTGTTTTGGTGTGAATTAAATAACTTTCCCCAGGCGGGGGTCTGAAAATTTAACTCGGGATTTTCCAAAAAAACCTACCCAAAAGCTTCCAAAAGGGACTTTATGGGCGGTCCCAAATTGTTTAAAGGCAGAGTAATCCTAGGGGGTAGGGAAAAACTTTTTTGACTTTGCATAAAGAAAATAAAAAATTTTTTAAAAAATTCTTTCTCTTCATTATTCGGGCCCATTTGGAAAATTTTAAAAATTTTTTTTTTGGTTCCAAATTTTTAACCCAAAAACCCACACTTCCTACTTTTGACGTGGATGTCCCCTTTTTAATTTTTGTATGTATATTCGGGTTTTCCCTTTTTAATGCTTTTGTTCATAGATGAAACCGGGGTAGTATTATGGTAGTTATGTTCTTGTAATAAAGGGGCAGAAATATATTTGGTTTTCTTAAAACTTAGGTTTACAGTATTGCATTAGTTTTTTTTGTAAAATAGGGTTTCCGTATTATAATTTGTTATATTCTTTTAACCCTAGGAGAAGTAGTATGTAGTTTTATTCTTGTTTCTTTGGGGGCCCGTTTATAGTAGGTTATTTTCTTGGCATAGGGGGGGAGTTTTTATGGGGAGTTTTACTCTTGTTATAGGGGCCCCCAAAAAATTATGTAGTTTTTTTTTGTTCATAGGAGCAGTTTAAAATTGTTGTTATAAAATTCGGTTTCATGGAGGGGGTATTAAAAATTGTTATTTTTTTGTTTCATTTTTAAGCGGGATTATTGTTAGTTAATTCGGGACATAGGAGCAGTAATTTTTCAGTCTTATATTTTGGTTTCGTGGAAGCAGTATTTTATAGCAGTTATATTCTTTTAAAAGTAAGCGGGGATTATAGCAGTTATTTTTTTTTTCCCTAGGGGACGTATTATAGTGTTACATTCTTTTTTAAATGGGTCAGTTTTTATAGTAGTTTTTTTCTTGTTAAAAATAGGGGTCGTATTTTGTATTTATATTTTGTACATAGGATCAGTTTTATAGTAGTTATTTCTTTTTACAAAAGGAGCAGTATTACAGGGAGTTATATTCTTGGACATAGGGGCAATTTATAGCAGTTATATTTTTGTTTCATTTTTTTCAGCATTATAGTAGTTATATTTTGTAATGGGGCGGTTTTTATAGGGGTTATATTCTTGTACATAGGAGAAGTATTATAGCAGTTAATTTCTTGTACCCTAGTACAGCATTATGTAGTTTATTTCCCTTTTACATAGGGGGGGGAGTTTTGTAGTTCTATTTTGTACGTTTGGGGGCAGTATTATAGTAGTTATAAATTCTTGTCATAGGGGGGCAGTATTTTAGTAGTTATTTCTGGGTTTTCATAGGAGCAGTTTGGTAATTTTATTGTGCAAGGGGCAGTATTTCCATAGTTCTATTTTGTCCATCGTTTATAGTTTTTTATGTTTCTCTAGGGACAAAAGGAAAAAATAAGAGAAAACTTTTCCTTTCCCCAGTTCCTTATGCCTCATTTCAAAGTGTATTATTGAACAAGAAATAATAAGCAGAAATGAAAAAATATAAAAAAAATATGGGATGAGAGGAATATTCTTATTTAGAAATACACAATGTCTTCCACTTCTACAAGCAATATTAATATCAATAGTGAGTGGCATTGTTTGAAGGGTTAAGAGAACCGTCCCAGCCCCGGGGGGGTTTTGGGTTCTTCTTTTAGGTTAAAAAATGCAGGGCCAAATGTAATTTTTCTCTCCTCAGGGGGAAAGAATTTTTTGCAGGGGAAAGCAAATTCCCCCTTCCTGTCTTTATGTTTTCTTATTGGGTTCTCTAACCTTGGGGGCCCCTTATTACAGATATTGACTAGGTCAAAAAATTTAATTTATGTCTTAATGATGATGAATGCATAGGCTCTCAGGGGAGACTGCGGGTCACTTTTGTTAATAAGCAAAAATATTTTTGTTTATCTAGGATTAAAGGGGGTTTTTAAAAAAGTGCCCCCGTATTTAAAGGATCCTTTGGGAATTCCATGAAAAATTTAAGGCCAATTGTCAAAAGGGAAAGAGCCTCCACCAACCCAAAGGGGGCGTACTTTTCCTCTTCGTTTAAACGGTTTGCCGTCAATTTTAGAAAAAAAAATAGTTTTTTGAAATTGGGATTTAAAAATTGGGGGTACCCAACACAATAAGAGAAGGGGAAAAGCAGCTGCCAGGCATCTCCACTCCACTTCTCCTTTGGAAAAGAACGTTTGCCTACTCCTCAACAGTAAAGATTATTTGATATCGGGCAGAGGCGCACACTAAAATGTTTGCCCATGGCTGTCCACCAACCTTGATCAGCCCTGGTCAATATGGTCAGTTGGTATGTTAATCAAGAGAAGACTGGTCCAAGAGAATACGTTATATTGGGGACGGGATTTGTTATGAAAATGGGACACAGCCACAATGGAGCCCATGAGGTCCAGTAGAGGATCAGAGTGGAGTGGATCACTCTATGGTCCCATAGCTTGTGTGCGTGGTCAGGCTTATGTAAGGAGGGCTGGCGATGTCATAGACTGGTCAGGATTATGTAAGGAGGGCTGGTGATGTCATAGAGTGGACAGGCTTATGTAAGGAGGGCTGGTGATGTCACATAGTAGTCAGGTTTATGTAAGCAGGGTTGGTGATGTCATAGAGTGGTCAGGATTATGTAAGGAGGGCTGGTGATGTCATAGAGTAGTCAGGTTTATGTAAGGAGGGCTGGTGATGTCACATAGTCAGTGGTCAGGTTTATGTAAGGAGGGCTGGTGATGTCACAGAGTGGTCAGGCTTATGTAAGGAGGGCTGTTGATGTCACATAGTCAGTGGTCAGGTTTATGTAAGGAGGGCTGGTGATGTCATTGACTGTTCAGGCTTATGTAATGAGGTCTGGTGATCTCATTTTGTGGGCAGGCTTATGTAAGGAGGGCTGGTGATGTCATACAGTGGACAGGATTATGTAAGGAGGGCTGGTGATGTCATAGAGCGGTCAGGCTTATGTTAGGAGGGCTGGTGATGTCACAGAGTGGCCAGGCTTCAATAAGGAGGGCTTGTGATGTCATAGACTGGTCAGGATTATCTAAAGAGGGCTGGTGATGTCATAGAGTGGACAGGCTTATGTAAGGAGGGCTGGTGATGTCACATAGTAGTCAGGCTTATCTAAAGAGGGCTGGTGATGTCACATAGTAGTCAGGCTTATGTAAGGAGAGCTGGTGATATCACAGAGTGGTCAGGTTTATGTAAGGAGGGCTGGTGATGTAATTGAGTGATCAGGCTTATGTAAGGAGCAAAGTTTGTTTTATATTAAAATAAGGGTCTAGTTAGGGTGTATATGACATAGTCATACGCCATGCTATGGGGTCCCTTTCACCAATGGGTGAGAAAATAGAAGAACCAGTGCAAAACCCTCCAGAGAAAATGTATTGTTAGAACAAAGGAGCAAGCAGGCCTCTTGTGTCTTCTTGGGGATAAATATTTGGGAGCTGTTTCCCAACTTTTCCATATTCCTTAATAGTAAATCTGAATATTTATGAAGCATTGTGCGAGTTAGGATGTAACGTTGTGTCACTAAACAAGTTTGCTGTTCAGAAGCCTGAAGAATCTGGCTGATAAAACCATGAGAAAAGTCAGACCAGCAGTGACGTATTGGGGTGCCACTTGCCCACCAGTGAAGTTGATTCTTGGGGCCCACCAGTGAAGTTGATTCTTGGGGCCCACCAATGAAGTTCATTATTAGGTCCCACTAGTGGAGTTGATTCGGAGGCCCGATAGTGGAGTTTATCCTCAGGGAACACCAGGGGAGGTGATTCTGGGGCCCACCAGTGGAGTGGATGATTGGGCCCACCAGTAGAGTTGGTGCTTGGGGCCCACCAGTGGAGTTGATGCTTGGGGGCCACCAGTGGAGTTGATGCTTGTGGCCCACAAGTGGAGTTGATTCTTGGGGCCCACCAGTGGAGTTGATGCTTGGGGCCCACCAGTGGAGTTGATTCTTGGGGCCCACCAGTGGAGTTGATTCTTGGGGCCCAAACCAGGGAGTTGATGCTTGGGCCCACAGTGAGTTGATATTGGGGCCCACCAGTGAGTTGATTCTTGGGGCCCACCAGTGGTATTAGACTGCTTGGGGCCTCACCGTAGAGTGATGCTGTGGGGACCCCCAGATGTTGATGCTTGTGGCCACCAGTGGAGTTGATGCTTGGGGCTCACCAGAGAAGTTGATTCCTGGGGTCCACCAATGAAGTTTATTAAAAACAAAAACAAGATTGGTGGCTCACCTGATTTGGGCTAGAATCGCTGTGCTGAAGGATCCGCCAAAAATGTTGTGTTCCCGGGCGTGCCGCCGGCCAAGCGGTAAGCAAACAACATAAGCAAAATACTGAAGTGCCGATGCAATTCCAAAGTGCGGGATGCACCGAAAACAACTTCTTCGCCCGGTACACTTTAAAACATCCTGTTTATTGTAACAAGTTAAAAAACAGCCATATGTACATATGCTATCGCTATGCACCCGACAGACGCGTTTCAAGTAAAAATACTCTTGATCACTGCTAACTAGACTGCTGGAGGCTGTCACTATGTAAAACAACACTTCCACCAATCCGGTGGCTGGATGCAAATCATGTGATGATGACACATGGAAATGACGGCATACATGCATATAAACGAGCAGACAAGCAGAGAAGATAGATAACAAAACAGAAGGATTGTACACTAAAATGTAAGTAAGTTATGAATCATTATATACAAAAGGACAATATAATAGAGTAATTCTGGAAATGCGTGTACGCTGTATTGGATTCAGATCCTGGTAGGCTAAACACCTAGGAAAGTGATTTGGAATTGGGGGTAGTGGTCACTACGTTATATCGTAAGCCCATATCGGGCAATTCTATATTAAGAGCTAACAGCTGCCACTCCCTAAGTACCATTAGAGCCATCCCCTATGGAGAATACACCAGGGCTAGGAGAATTTGTTCTCGAGACGAGGACTATCAAATAGCTGAGCGAATCATTGACCAGAGGCTCACACAGAGAGGCTATCATACAAGGGATTTACAAAAAGTTAAGACTAAAGTCAGTACAAAAAATCAATCACAGCCCTTACAAGGGACTAATACTCATACTAGGCATTATGATCAGAAACTAGTATTTTCCACCAACTATAGCACTAATTTCAATGAAATACGACAAATCTTTTACAGAAATCTTAATATACTACGTCAAGATGAAACGTTAGCACAAAGTCTAGACAAAGGAGTACAGGGTGTCCCTAAAAGAAATAAAACACTGGGAGATACACTATCCCCCAGTGTCTTTACAAGTAACACTTTTCTAAAAAAAAAACGTGGCTTTCGCAAAAAGGTTTTTTCCAATGTGGAGGTGCCCGGTGCAATGTATGTAAATTGAGTCTCAAGACAGACACATTCACAGATGCCAATGAAATAAACAACTACAAAATCCACCAATTTCTTAATTGCAACAGTCATCGTGTTGTTTACATGATCCATTGCACGATTTGCAATAAGAAATATATAGGCAGCACTATCCGTAAGGTAAAGACACGTATAGCGGAACACATTGCCAGTGTTAATAAACTACAAAGTCAAATGTCAGGCGCTGCTAGACACTTCCTGGAATATCACCAGGGTAATCTCACCAGTATGACATTCTTTGCAATAGAGCAAGTACAAAAACCGTATAGAGGTGGGAATTGGTTGAAGAAATTAAGGCAAAGAGAAGCCATGTGGATTCTCAAGTTAGGAACCCGTGCACCTCAGGGTTTGAACTTTCGCACAGACTTACTTTACATTTATTGACATTTACTGATATTTATTGATATTTCAAATAACATATGGATATTTATTTTTTATTTTTGATTAATCTTCATCACGTCTGTGCGTAACTTCTAGCTTTCAACACGTGTCTTTCCTAGGTGTTTAGCCTACCAGGATCTTAATCCAATACATACACATACAATACGTACACGCATTTCCAGAATTACTCTATTATATTGTCCTTTTGTATATAATGATCATAACTTACTTACATTTTAGTGTCCCAATCCTTCTGTTTTGGGTTATTATTTCTTTTTGCTTGTTGCTCGTTTATATGCATGTATGCCGTCTTTTCCCATGTGTCTTCATCACATGATTTGCATCCAGCCCCCGGATTGGTGGAAGTGTTTTTTTAAAATAGTGACAGCTCCAAACAAATCTAGTTAGCAGTGATCAAGAGTATTTTTACTTGAAAGCGTCTGTCGGGTGCCCTGCGATTGCATATGTACATATGGCTGTTTTTTTAATTTTTACAATTAAACAGGTGTTTTTAAAGTGTACCGGGCGAAGAAGTTGTTTTCGGTGCATCCTGCACTTTGGAATTGCATCGGCACTTCAGTATTTTGCTAATGAAGTTTATTCCTGGGGTCCACCAGTGAAGTCGATTCTTGGGGCCCACCAGTGGAGTTGATACTCAGGGCACACCAAAAGAGTTGATTCTGGGGGTCCACCAGTGGAGTTCATGCTCAGGGCTCACCAGTAGAGTTGATTCTGGGGGCCCACCAATGGAGTAGATTCTTGGGGTCCACCAGTGGAGGATTTGATTCTTGGGGCCCACCAGTAGAGTTGAATGTTGGGCCCATTCTTCCACTACTCTCTGCTCTGTCTCTTGCTTTCTACCTCTCTTTCTCTGCCATTCTACCTGAAAAAAAAAGCTCAACGCCGACCATGCAAAACAAAACATCACAACCACGGACCCGCAAGGGTTTCCCGCGGAACCCCTGTAAGCCAGTCCAAACTTTGCATAGCACAAACAGCACCTCAGCACAGGACACAAGCAGCCACCGGCTTATTAACATGTATACAAGATTATATACCGGCTTATTAACATGTATCCAAAATTATATACCGGCTTATTAATATGTATACAAGATTATATACAGGCTTATTAACATGTATACAAGACTATTGAGAAATATTTCACAGTGGACAGGATTTGCTATTAGTACAATGTCCTCTACATCCTGCACTAAGGTGACCTTTCCCTGCCAGCGTCTGACTAAAACCCTGATGTCACCCTTTTTTCTCCCTGACCCTTTGGGCATAATGCAGAATCTGATGACACTGGAGCATTCATGGATCCAGATTGGGTGAGTTGTTGCTGTTGAGGTTAAAACAACTGGGTGACACCAGGAACCAGTCGCTGTCACTGAGTCAGAGGATGACATCAACGTTACAGCTTTGCTTTTCCATTGGCAAAAAAATGGGCTTAGAATGGTGCTACTATTGTTTAGTGTTTAATACTGGCATTCACAGGGCCACAGAAGCCGCTCTCAGCTAATCTGATCAAATTTTACTTAAAACACAAAATCCCAAAGGCCTCTGCTTTATTCTGCTAATTGATCAGGGAAACAAGTCAGTGTTTGATGGCAAGGGAGGCAGTCTGTAGCCTAATCCTGAAAGGTTGTTTGCAGAGTCATGAGAAATAGGGTATGTGTTCTGGTACTGATTAATGTAATACAGTGACATACTGTAATATACAATATAGTATAGTAACACAACATAGAATTATACAATACATGATTTAATACCAAATAATATAATAATACAGCATAGAATGAAACAATACATAATGCAATACAACATGGTATAATACAAAATATTATTATACAGTACATAATATAATACAAATTAATATAATAAAACAGCATAGAATGATACAATCTATAATGTATAACAATATTATAATACAGCATAGAATTATAAAATTCATAATGTAATACAATATAGTATAATAATGCAACATAGAATTATACAATACAATATCGTATAATACCTATTATTATACAATACATAATATAATATAATAATACAGCATAGAAATATACAATCCGTAATGTATTACAATATAATAACACAGCATAGAATTATAAAATTCATAATGTAATACAATATAGTATAATAATGCAACAAAGAATTATGCAATACATAGTATAATACAATATAATACAGCATAGAATTATACAATCCTTACCCGTAATACAATATAATATAATAATACAACATAGAATTATACAATATATAATATAATACAACATAATATAATATAGCATAGAATGATATAATACATAATATAATACAATATAATACAGCATAGATTTAAACAAACCATAATGTAGTAAAATATAGTATAATACAACATATCATTATACAATACAATACATCATATAATACAGCGTAGAATTATGCAATCCATAATGTAATACAATATAGTAAAATTATACAACATAGAATTATACAATATATAATAGAACATAATATAATATAGCATAGTTGATATAATACATAATATAATACAATATAATAAACAGCATAAATTGCATACCCCTAATGTAATACATTAGTAAAATAATACAACATAGACTTAAACAATACATAATATAATACAATATAATGTAATATAGCATAGAAATATATTACATAATATAGTACAATATAATACAGCATAGAATTAAATAATCCATAATGTAATACAATACAGTATAATACAACATGCTAATATACAATGTATAATGTAATAAAGTATAATTGTTGATATAAATTGAATAGAATGGGTCTAAGTAGGTGCTACAAAAATAGTGTAAGGTCTCAAGCACAAAACCTATCACGTATCAAACTTTTCCTAAGATAAAAATTTGGAGATACAGTAGTACCCCGTTATCCATCGCTTCGGTCTCCATCATGTCACAGTTACATCACCATCAATGTTGCAAAAAACCCCGTAATCCGTAGTTTCTCTTCACAGATCCATCCCTTCACATTCAATATCCGTGGGTGCAACCGTCCCATATTCACTGCAGTTTCTTTATTTGGTGCCGTAAAGCCGCATCATCTTTAACTGTATCCTGCTTACAATGCTCTTTATGCCTCGTTACATTATAACATTATTGTAACGGTCCTGTTGTGGATCCGCTGGACCACCGCAGGCGATGGTGGAAGCCCACCCCAGGGAGCGGAATCTAAGTAAGTCCCGGTATTCACCAGAGCCCGCCCCAAAGCGGGAGGGGACTTGCTGCGCGGGCCCCTACCAGTCGCTTCTACTGGGAACTTGTGCGGTGGGGCCAAGGTAGGCGAGGTACAGATTCGCGCAGGCTCGTAATCGGGACAGGCAGAAGTCAGGACACGGTTCTGGTTCGTAGACGTGGACAGGCAAAGGGTCTGGCGGCGACAAATTCTGCAGTAAACGATAGGCTAACGTTCGGTACACGGTAGATAACTAGCTAACTTCTGGAACGCTTCTCCAAAGGCATGAACACTAGGATCGGCAAGGCTGCCAGGAAGAGGCTGGACTTAAATAGGAACAGTGCCCGGTAAGGCCAATTACTGGTTTTGCACTATTCCCTTAAAATTCCGGGTGCCGCGCGTCCGCGGGGCAGAGACGGACAGAGCGGGGAGGTTGGCGGGTAAGTAAACCGGCACTGGCAGGGGGGTGAGCGGACCCCGGACCGAAGGGTGGCGGGACGGGGGGGCGCTCGGTGTCGGGGCACGGAGGCCTTTTACCCGGGACGGGGTCGCAGGGGCATCCGTGACAGTACCCCACCTTTGCCCCCCCCCTCTTTCTAGAGTGGAGGAATTTCTGGATGATGCTACGGTTAAGGACCAGGGGTTTTAGTAATGAGACATGGAATGAGTTGGGAATTCGCATGGTAAGAGGGAGCCGGAGTTTGTAGGAGACCGGGTTAATGCGACTAAGAACCTCGAAGGGTCCCAGGAAGCGGGGTCCCGTTTGTAGGAAGGCATCTTAAGGCGGACATTTCTGGCCGACAGCCACACCTTGTCACCCGGGGAGAAGACAGGAGGAAGACTTCTTCTTTTATCAGCTTCAGTCTTCGTGCGCTCGGAAGCTCGGAGCAGAGACTGGCGGGTCTGGGACCAGATGGTCTTCATGTCCTGGACCAATGCATCCGCCGCCGGAACCTCGGATGGGGATGCCATAGGGAGAGGTGGGCGGGGATGCAGACCGTATACGATGTAGAAGGGCGAGGCCCCCGCGAACTCTGAATCTAGGGAGTTATAAGAGAATTCCCCCCCATGGCAGCAAGTTGGACCAGTCATCTTGGTGTGCAGAGACAAGGGGCGTAGGTAACACCCCAAAACCTGGTTGACCCTCTCCACCTGGCCATTTGTCTGAGGGTGGTAAGCAGAAGAGAAGTCGAGCTTCACCTGGAGTTGGGAACACAGAGCCTACAAAAACCTGGAAACAAACGGGGGCCCCCTCAAATCCGAAACAATTTGCTGGGGGAAAGTCCATGCAGATGAAAGACATGATGAAAGAATAGCTCTGCCAGGAGTGGAGCAGATGGCAGGCCAGGCAGTGGGACGAAATGCGCCATCTTGGGAAACTGATCTGTGATCACCCAAACAATGGTGTTGCCAGCCGAAGGAGGGAGATCGGTTTCAAAGTCCATCGCAATATGGGTCCATGGTTGAGTAGGGATGGGTAGTGGATGTAGTAGACCTGCCGGCTTGTGACGAGGCATCTTGTTGCGGGCACAGGAGTTACAAGACTCAACGAAGTCCTTGACATCCTTAACGAGCTCTGGCCACCAATAGAACCAGGATATCAAGAGGAATGTTTTTCGGGCGCCGGGATGACTGGCCACCAAGGAGCAATGTCCCCATTTCAAAATACGTCTGCGGAGAGCAGGGCTTACGTAGGTCTTCCCCGGAGGTCAACTAGAGCAGCCGAAATAAGACGTTCTGGGGGAATTATGTGCTCCAGAGTAGTCTCTTCACCCACCAGATCGGAGCACGAGAGAGAGCGTCGGCTTTCACGTTCTTTTCTGCGGGTCAGAAGTGGATCTGGAAGTCGAACCGGGAGAAGAAGAGCGACCACCTAGCCTGGCGTGGGTTAAGTCGCTGAGCTGTCTGGAGGTATTGGAGGTTTTTGTGGTGCGAATAGATGCGGATGGGATGGCGAGCACATTCCAGCAGATAACGCCATTCCTCCAATGCCAGCTTGATAGCTAGGAGCTCCCGGTTGCCAATCGTGTAGTTCCTCTCGGCCGAGGAGAACGTCTTGGAAAAGAAGCCACACGTTACGGTCTTACCCGTGGGCCCTTTTTGCGTAAGAACTGCTCCAACCCCCACAGACGAGGCATCCACTTCCAACGTGAAGGGTTTCGCGGGGTCCGGCCGCGAAAGGATAGATGCTGTGGAAAAGGCAGACTTGAGCTTAGAGAAGGCCTCCTCAGCTTCGGAGGGCCAGCTGCGCGGGTTAGCGTGTTTCTTTGTAAGTGCCACTATCGGAGCCACTAGCGTAGAAAAGTGGGGAATAAATTGGCGATAGTAGTTACAGAACCCCAGGAAGCGCTGTATGGCTTGCAGGCCGTCTGGGCGTGGCCACTGCAAGACGGCTGATAGTTTAACTGGATCCATCCGTAAGCCTTGGCCAGAGATGATTTATCCCAAAAATGGAAGGCTAGTTTGGTGGAAGAGGCACTTCCCTAGCTTGGCATACAGATGGTTCTCTCGGAGACGCTTCAACACCTGACGAACATGGCTGCGGTGGGTCTCGAGGTCAGGAGTGTACACCAAGATATCATCTAGGTAAACCACTACGCAGGTATAGAGGAGATCTCTGAAGATGTCATTCACGAGCTCCTGGAAGACGGAAGGCGCATTACACAGTCCGAAGGGCATCACCAGGTACTCAAAGTGCCCGTCCCTGGTGTTGAAGGCCGTCTTCCATTCATCGCCCTTGTGGATTCGGACAAAATTGTAGGCCCCTCTCAGATCCAGCTTGGAGAAAATCTTTGTGCCCCGCAGACGGTCAAAGAGCTCTGTGATCAACGGCAGAGGGTACCAGTTTTTCACCGTGATCTTGTTCAGACCCCGGTAGTCTATGCAGGGCCGTAAGGAACCGTCCTTTTTTTACGAAAAAGAACCCCGCACCCGCGGGAGAAGAGGACTTTCGAATGAACCCCTTCTGGAGATTCTCCTGGATGTACTCCGACATGGCTTGTGTCTCTGGAACAGATAAGGGTAGGGCTCTGCCCCGAGAGGACTAGTGCCAGGCAGTAAGTCAATTGGGCAGTCGTAAGGGAATGCGGAGGAAGACTCTTGGCTTTTTCTCAGAGGAACAATCAGCATACTCCAGATACTCGGGCGGCAGACCGGGAGCGGCTCACGAAGGATCGAGCGGGAGCAGGAAAGCACCGGGCGAGGCGCCACCAAACAACGCCCCCGACAGTTGGGACCCCAACGAAATTACTTCTCCAGACGTCCATCCAGCGTAGGAGAGTGGAGCCGCAGCCATGGAAGTTCGAGGTGGACCGCCGACGAGGAGCGAGGCAACACGTAGAAGGAGATCTCTTCCTTATGTAGCGCACCCATGTGGAGGGACAGTGGCTTGGTGACAAACTGAATGGTGTCGCTAAGCAGCTCCCCACTGACAGACGAGATAATGAGCATTTTCTCCAGGCAGACCACCAAAAGACGATACTGTTTCACTAGAGACTGATGGATAAAGTTCCCGGCTGAGCCCGAACCAGAAACGCCGGACTTGGAACAAGATTCCAGCTTCAGGGCACGACCTGTATGGCATCAAACAGGCGTAGAGAGGAGGAGTTTGCACCTTGGAATGCCTCTCCCACAGAACCTAAGGGGGGGGAGTTTCCCGCATGCTTTGGGGCGCTTGGGACAACTCCTCCGGAAATGCTCTGGGCTGCCACAGTAGAGGCACAAGTTCCTTTGCCGACGTTGGGCCAACTCTTGCTCAGTGAGACGAGCCCGATCAATCTGCATGGGCTCCTCGGTGGGTGTTGGTGGCTGTGGCGCCGGAGGCCTTTGGAACACCGGTGCCAGGCGAGGAAACCGGCGAGGTTGGGCCAGCTGACACTCTTGCCGAAGTTCCTCTTCCCATTCAAAGGAAAGCGCACATCAATGCGGGTGGCCTACCCGGATCAAGTCACTGAGGGAAGATGGAATGTCTCTAGCGGCCAAGACGTCCTTAACTCGGCTTGAAAGGCCTTTCTTGAAGGTGGCACACAGAGCGGCCTCGTTCCATGACAGTTCTGAGGCTAAGGTGCGGAATTGCACCGCGTAGTCTCCCACGGACAAATCCCCCTGACGTAGGTTTAGGAGGGCTGTCTCAGCGGAGGATGCCCAAGCTGGTTCCTCGAACACGTTGCGGAACTCACTGAGGAATGACTGTAGGTCCACCGTCACCGGATAATTCCTGTCCCACAGAGTTGTAGCCCATGCCAGGGCCGTCCCGGAGAGTAGGCTGACCACGAAAGCCACTTTCGCACGTTCAGACATCATCTCCATGTGCAAAGACCAGTGGGTGATGTTTCGAACTTGGATGGGAGTGACAGCCGAAGCTTGGGGCCCCCCAGAGCCAAAGGAACCGCTGAGGCAGGAACCACCACGGGAGATGGCGAAGGTTGTTGCTGCTGGGTGGTGACGAGCTGCTGCAACATGGTGGATAGCTGGGTCAAATTGCTGCGCTTGTTGACCTGTTTCTGTGGACTGGGGGCAACAACGGTCGTCAGATCCGCCAGGCTGGGTAACACACCTTGGCGGGGTCCATGGCCGGATCCTACTGTAACGTCTGGTAGTGGATCCGCTGGACCACCGCAGGCGATGGTGGGAAACCCACCCAGGGAGTGGAATCTACGGAGGGCCCGGTATTCCCCAGAGCCCGCCGCAAAGCGGGATGGACTTGCTGCGGCGGGAATCTACCAGGTCGCTTCCACTGGCGGAACTTGCCTGCGGTGGCGGCCAAGGGTAGGCGAGGTACAGATTCATCAGGCAGGCTCGTAGTCGGGGACAGGCAGAAGGTCAGGACAGGCGGTTCTGGTTCATAGACGTGGACAGGCAAAGGGTCTGGGCAGGCGGCAAGATTCGTGGTCGGTAAACGTAGGCTAGCGGTTCGGTACACGGTAGACAAGACTAGACTAGACTTCTGGAACGCTTTCTCCAAAGGCATGAACACTAAGGATCCGACAAGGCTGCCAGGAAGAGGCCGGACTTAAATAGGAACAGTGCCAGGCAATGGGCAATTACTGGTGCACTGTCCATTTAAATTTCACACTGCCGGCGCGCGCGCGCCCTAGGGAGCAGGGCCGCGCGCGCCGCGGGACAGAGACGGACAGAGCAGGAGCGTGGCCGGGTAAGTGAACGCCGGCACTGACAGGAGGGTGAGCGGACCCCGGGCCCGACGTGCGGGACGGGGCGCCGCTCGGCGTCGCGGGACGAGGGTCGCAGGGGCATCCGTGACAATTATACTGTACTGTACTTTTTTGTCTCGTTATTTATTGTTTCGTTATCCATCACACTTCTCTGGAACGTAACCCCAGCGGATAACGGGGTATCCCTGTAACATAAATGTAATAACCAGTGCGAGGCGACGTAAGAGAAGCAACAGGTGATCTTCCAAAGGTTTATTAACAAAAGTAGTATGAACAAAAGTATCTTTAAACTATGATTAGGGCTTAGCCCGCAGTCATTTTTCATCTCCTTATATTGCTTCGGGCAAGGAGGTATTTCCAACATGATCTTTCGTTGGAGAGAGCACTGACCTCTTTCTTCCTCAACCTTCTTTGCTCTGACTGCTCTCTCCTCATAACTGGGAGTAGTAGTAGATTGCTACTGTCACGGTGGCTATCCCAATCCTAACATATTGCCCTGGATCACTACAGTGAAGAGGGGGTGCACCTGTTGATAGGATGATAATGGTAGTTGTCCCCCGGGGCACACCCTAGCACAGCCGGGCTCCTGGTCTCTATGTTGTTTGGGAAGTGCCCTTGATGTTATAGGTGCATTGAGGAAAAGAGAACAACAAATTGAAGGTCACAGAAAAATTGAACATTATTTACTCAAAAACACAACACAGGCCATACTTACAGCTCAATAGCTGGACTAGAAACTGAACCAAGTAGGATGTAACACTGGCCCCTATGCTACTTGGGAAAGATCAACAGGTGCAGGTAATTGCTGATCAGTAGCTCACACGACCCTCCACTATGGGAACAATTAAATAGTAAAAAAAACTGCACGTTGAAGTGATACCTGTTCACACTAGCATGCAGAAAAGCTACAGTATAATACAGATAAGACAACCACTCACAGCCTTCTATTCATGAGGGGGGGTTGCTGGTTTTATAATTGGAGGTAAAAGAAAATGGTGGGCTTTTCTAGCAGCAAGATGATCCAATAAACGCCATATCATTTCATCCACCTCAACCAGAAACACAATTCCTTTCACCTTCAGTCAGGGTGGACACTTTATAAATATTGGACATACAGTTGAAACCAGAAGTTTCCATACACTCTATAAAAAGCCCCATCTGCAGGTTTTTCTCACTATCTAACATGAAATCAGAATAAAGCTTACTCATTTTAGGTCAATTAGGAACCAAAATGATTTCTATTTGCCAAATGCCAGAAAATGAGATAATTTTTTTTTACTTTCTGCAAAGTCAAAAGTTCCCATACATTTCATTAGTATTTGGCAGCATTGCCCTTAAACTGTAGGACTTGGTTCAAACGTTTTCGATCCTTCCACAAGCTTCTCACAATAGTTGGTAGGAATTTTGGCCCATTCATCCTGACAGAACTGGTGTAACTGAGCCATGTTTGGAGGTCTCCTCGCTCGCACCCGCCTTTTTAGCTTTGCCAATAAATTTTCAATAGGATTGAGATCAGGGCTTTGTGGTGGCCACTCCAAAACATGGACTTGGTTCTCCTTAAGCCACTTTGTAACCAGCTTGGCAGTAGCTTCGGGTCATTGTCCATTTGGAAGACCCATTTCTGCCCAAGCTTTAACTTCCAGGCTGATATCTTGAGATATTGTTTCACTATTGCCACATAATCTTCTTTCCTCATGATACCATGCATTTTGTGAAGTGCACCAGTCCCTCCTGCAGCAAAACAACCCCACAACATGATGCTGCCACCCCGTGTTTCACAGTTGGGATGGAGTTCTTAGCCTTCCATGCATCTCCCTTTTTCCTCCAGAGGTAACGATGGTCATTATGGCCAAACAGTTCAATTTTAGTTTCGTCAGACCACAGGACATCTCCAAAAATGTAGGTCTTTGTTCCTGTGTGAATTTTCAAACATTAATCTGGCTTTTCTATGTTTCTTTTGGAGTAATGGCTTCTTCCTGGCAGAGCGGCCTTTCAGCCCATGTTGATACAGTACTCGTTTCACTGTGGATAATGACACAATCTTACCAACTTCTGCCATCATCTTCAGAAGGTCTTTTCCTTTTGTTCTTGGGTTAATATGCACATGTCGGATCAAAGCACATTCATCTCTGAGACACAGAACCCGGCTTCTTTCTGAGCGGTATGATGGCTGGACATTCCTATCTTGTTTGTACTTGCGTATTATTGTTTGTACAGATGAATGAGGCTCCTTCAGGTATCTGGAAATTGCAGCCAAGGATGATCCAGACGTGTGCAAGTCCACAATTCTCTTTCTGATATCTTGGCTGATTTCTTTAGACTTTCCCATGATGTTACACACAGAAGCAGCGCGTTTCTGGTGTGAATTAAAATACATCCACAGCTGTGAATCAGAAGCTTCCAAAGACATGACATCATCATATGGGCTGTCCTGAATTGTTTGTAGACATAGTAATCCTAATGTATGGAAACTTCTGACTTTGCAGAAAGTAATAAAAATGCCTTAAAAATTCTCTCTCTCATTATTCTGGCATTTGGCAAATATATATAATTTTGGTTCCTAATTGGCCTAAAACGGGGAAGGTTTATTCTGAGTTCATGTCAGATAGTTAGAAAAACGTGCAGATGGGGCTTTTTATATAATGTATGGAAACGTCTAGTTTCAACTGTACATGTATATATGCATACAAGCTGTATGTGTGTATATATAATATATATATATATATATATTGTAGCGCCTCACTCATGCTTGGGCGCCATCTTGGCCTCGCTTGGCTCATGGTATCGCTGTCTTTTGTAAACGGATGGCACCGACAACGTCTTCTTCTTTAACTCAGCCTGTTTTATTTTGGCACAGGTTGATAACACAGCATATAACATAACATACAGAGCAAACAAAACCCTAGGCCGTCTGGCCACTAGCAAAACCAATAGCTTCCCTAGCTATCGTGGCCTGGACCTAGCGTCCAGCCCTACAACGAAATGCTGTACCACCAGTCACCGCTGGTTCAGGCTTCCTCACTTGCTCCCTTGCTGCTCCAACTACAGGTAGCAGACCACACCCCCCGATCACTTGAAGAGACAGGCTTTATATAGCCATCCCAGGTCTGGCCCAATCTCCGAGAGGGAACCTGAAGACCTGGGACGCGGGAACAGCCACCCACCCATCTGCAGCAGTACCGGGGAAGTCCACCCATACTGGCTGGATAACAGCCCTGCTATATATAGCTGTCAGCAACCTAGTGTTGCTGACAGATAACAATTGGCTCCCCCCACCAAGTCCAGGCTCTTGGTGGCACGTCTCTACCAGGACGACTCCACCTAGTGGCAGAGACAGGCAACTACCTGTAGTCACTTTGCCACAATATATATATATATATATATATATATATATATATATATATATATATATATATATATATATATATATATATATATATATATATATATATATATACTACTCACCGGCCGCACTTTATTAGGTACACCATGCTAGTAACGGGTTGGACCCCCTTTTGCCTTCAGAACTGCCTCAATTCTTCGTGGCATAGATTCCACAAGGTGTTGCAACGATGCTCAATTGGTACCAAGGGGCCCAAAGAGTGCCAAGAAAATTATTCCCCACACCATGACACCACCACCACCAGCCTGAACCGTTGATACAAGGCAGGATGGATCCATGCTTTCATGTTGTTGACGCCAAATTCTGACCCTACCATCCGAATGTCGCAGCAGAAATCGAGACTCATCAGACCAGGCAACGTTTTTCCAATCTTCTACTGTCCAATTTCGATGAGCTTGGGCAAATTGGAGCCTCAGTTTCCTGTTCTTAGCTGAAAGGAGTGGCACCCGGTGTGGTCTTCTGCTGCTGTAGCCCATCTGCCTCAAAGTTCGCCGTACTGTGCATTTAGAGATGCTCTTCTGCTACCTTGGTTGTAACGGGTGGCTATTTGAGTCACTGTTGCCTTTCTATCAGCTCGAACCAGTCTGCCCATTCCTCTTTTGACCTTTGCATCAACAAGGCATTTCCGCCCACAGGACTGCCGCTCACTGGATGTTTTTTCTTTTTCGGACCATTCTCTGTAAACCCTAGAGATGGTTGTGCGTGAAAAATCCCAGGAGATCAGCAGTTTCTGAAATACTCAGACCAGCCTTCTGGCACCAACAACCATGCCACGTTCAAAGGCACTCAAATCACCTTTTTTCCCCCATACTGATGCTCGGTTTGAACGGCAGGAGATTGTCTTGACCATGTCTACATGCCTAAATGCACTGAGTTGCCGCCATGTGATTGGCTGATTAGAAATTAAGTGTTAACGAGCAGTTTTACAGGTGTACCTAATAAAGTGGCCGGTGAGTGTATATATATATTGTGAGGCACTCACATTCATTCGGCCGCCATCTTGGACCGGCCTGGGGGTACTTGGCTCCTGGATCGCTGCTTTGGTAAGCGGAATGGCACCAAAATAGCAGTCTGAGACAAGGTTTCTCTTCCAACTGTTCTCAGCCAGTCTTTATTACTCCAACAAAGGATTACAAGAGGAATTTACAAAAAAATAAACCCTTGGCCGTCTAGAAACTCACTAAACATACACCGTCCCTATCTGTCCGTGGCCACGGCCTAACGGCAAGTACCACACCACACTTTTCCCCAGCTTCCTGCCAGGTTCTGGCTTCTCCTAAGCCTCTGGGGGCCAGAGCTCTCTCTAGCTCCACTTCTACTACACTGCCAGGTAGCAGGCCACGCCCCCCCCCATCACCTGGAAAGACAGGCTTTTTCTAGCCATCCCGAGACTGGCCCAAAACCCGACATGGAACCTGGAGACCTGGGACGCGGGAACAGCCACCCACCCATCTGCAGCTGTATCGGGGAAGCCAACCCATAACGGCTGGATATTAGCCATGCTATATACAGCTGTCAGCAACCTAGTGTTGATGACAGATAACAATTGGCTCCCCCCACCAAGCCCAGGCTCTTGGTGGCACGTCTCTACCAGGACGACTCCACTTAGTGACAAAGACAGACAACTACCTGTAGTCACTTTGTCACACATCCCTCCCCTCTGATAAAGCCCGTAGGGCTTTCTCACATGACCCAGGCTCCCTCTGGGGTCAAAGCTCCTATTTTGGGGCAACTTCGTCCCTACAACCTCAGGGGCAGAGATGATATTGGTCACATACCTAGCTGTGGGCTCATCCCATGCATTCACCCTATAACGGTCAACAGACTGGTCATAGTCACTTTTTACAGGTGGCCCAATCCATGCACCACTCTGGCCGTGTTCACATTAGGCAACTCAGTCACCTTTTTACCCTCCGTAGGTTCAGCGGACATCTCGCTGCAAATGGCCTCCATCTGCCGTTCACCCCAAACAACAGGACATAATACCTCTGAGATACTTTTAAATATGTTTCTCCATCTCCTGAAAGGGAAAGATTTATCAGCTGCCTCAGAAACAGGAACTTCTCACCATCTGGGGATTTAAACCCGCTCACCTGCCTCTCACTAGGGTTCAAGCCTACACCCTCCTCTGGGGGGTCTAGCAGCTCACTCCTTCCATCACTGCAGTCTTTGTGACCATGGCAGTAAAAGCTACTGGCAACACAGCAACCACTGGAGCTAGGGAAATCTGTCGTACTACAGATCCCAGCACATGTTCTCCTTACACAGGCCTTGTCATCACTATCTGAGGCTGCATTCATGCAGGCATTCACCTCAGAGTCCGGACACACCCTTATTAAATTAGTCTCCTCACACATTGTAGGAGAGGAATCATTCCCAGGTTTTCTCCAGTTCCTTCCAGGCTGCCCACTGAAACATGAAGGCTCCTCTCTGGGCCCCCCAGCAGTCACCCAAAAACTGGTGGCCTTCCAATCCCTGGGCACGCATTACCTGCGATTGCAGGCTACAATAGGTAATTTACAGCGCGCTGGGGTCACTGGCAGACACATCACCAGCTGGACTCCAGACACTTCATCACACAGCTTCGGGCCCGCACTTCATACGTTTTTATGTCAGGAAACGCAAAGGACAACCTTGTTGCTATGGGAAAACTCCATTAACTCCTGTGAGTCTGTAGTGTTAACCCTGTCTCCATATTGTCAATCGTGACCTCTAGGGGCACCCTTGAGCTTGTCTGCTCTTCAGCTGGGGCGGGCGCTGTTTCAGGAGCTAATTCACACAGGGCCATTACTGCCGCTGACTCTGGAAGCCAACTATCCCCCCCCTTCTCAGATAATAGATCTGAGCTACTTATTAGAGGTACATTTATCTCATTAGTGACTTTAAAAACAGACCCCCTTTCAAAACACATCATAAAATAAAGTCCTGAAGATTTTCCCCAAATCCGGGGTAGCACCGTTTCACTGCTCTTTGGACTTTTCTCATTTGGTAACAGTTCTGGGCACCCAAATTTTCCCCTCCCAAGTCCACCTTCTTAGGGACCTTCCTGGGTGATATTTCTGGCTCTTTAAGCCGTGGCACAGCACCCATTTCGGGGGCACCTCACAGGGTAACACAAAAATGCTTTGCCTGGCCCGCTCACCGTCTCCCAAAAGCTGCCAGAAGTAGGGAAGTCATGCCCAACAAAAACTCTACTTGGAGGTCCCCACAAAACCTCAAGACTATGGTTGGCAGTCCCACAACAAGTGTCAAAAAAAAAGTTCAACGGCCTTACCCGGTTCTGGTCGGGTCTTCACAAAGGGTATGATGTCAGAGTGCACCCTTGAAACCCTTTGGCGACAGTCCAGATCCACCAAACATGTGACCCCTCCTACCAGCAACTCCACTGTTTTGGTTGGCAGCTCCTTTGGGCTGGGGCCCCAGCAGCTGCTTCTCCCTAGTTGAGGTGGTTGCCCTTGGGTACGGCCGTATTCAAGGACTCTGTCGCTCCGTCGGTTCCGGAGGTAACTCCTGCTGGTAAGGGATACCCGACTTGGTTTCTTCTGAGAACGCCGCCCTGGGCCTTGTAGCCCCCGCTTTCTGTACCGGGCCTCTGGGGAACGGTGGAGCCGTCCTTTCTTGGATTGCCGCTGTATGCAAAGGATGGCCGCGGCACAGGCCTTATGCTGCTGGGAATTACGGGGAAGTTTCGCCATATCCTCCTTCAGCAGGGCAATTGCCCTCTCAAGGTATTTGATAAGTTCTCCCATCAGTTATAGGCAGGCAGCACAACAGTCTTTTGCTTCACCGTGAACACCAGCTGCTGGCCCTTTAAATTTTGCTGCCTCTTTCACTTTCACATGTGCCAATACTTGTCCAGTCCGTGCCAACTATGCCCGCATCCTCCACCATATGTGACGCACTCACATTCATTCGGCCGCCATCTTGGACCGGCCTGGGGGTACTTGGCTCCTGGATCGCCGCTTTGGTAAGCGGAATGGCACCAAAATAGCAGTCTGAGACAAGGTTTCTCTTCCAACTGGCCTCAGCCAGTCTTTATTACTCCAACAAAGGATTACTAGAGGAATTTACATAAAATTAAACCCTTGGCCGTCTTGCCACTCACTATACATACACCGTCCCTATCTGTCCGTGGCCACGGCCTAACGGCAAGTACCACACCACACTTTTCCCCAGCTTCCTGCCAGGTTCTGGCTTCTCCTAAGCCTCTGGGGGCCAGAGCTCTCTCTAGCTCCACTTCTGCTACACTGCCAGGTAGCAGGCCACGCCCCCCCCGATCACCTGGAAAGACAGGCTTTTTCTAGCCATCCCGAGACTGGCCCAAAACCCGACATGGAACCTGGAGACCTGGGTCGCGGGAACAGCCACCCACCCATCTGCAGCTGTTCCGGGGAAGCCAACCCATAATGGCTGGATATCAGCCGTGCTACATACAGCTGTCAGCAACCTAGTGTTGATGACAGATAACAATTGGCTCCCCCCACCAAGCCCAGGCTCTTGGTGGCACGTCTCTACCAGGACGACTCCACTTAGTGACAAAGACAGACAACTACCTGTAGTCACTTTGTCACAATATATATATATATATATATATATATATATATGTGTGTTTATATATATATATATATATATATATGTATATACACACACACATACAGCTTGTATGCATATATATATCTACAGTTGAAACCAGACGTTTCCATACATTATATATGTGTGTATATATATATATATATATATATATACACACACACACACACACACCACACACACCCACACACACTACATACAGCCTGTATGCTGGAATATACAAACTACAGTCTTATCATTCCTCTGAGATTTTGTCTGATCACACTTCACTAATTTGCAAGACATTGTGATGCTTGACTTGCGATGCCTATTGCTGGAGGTCTGAATCTGGCATGTTGCATAAACAGCCGGTCTCCCCTTGGCAATGATTTGGCCTTAATTATTGTATAATGATTTTGACCCATCTGTGACTAGACTGAGCGTACAACTTCTCAAGGTGTCTGTGTGTTCCTCATTAATAATTGAAAGTGCACATTGGAAGTCACCTGTCATAATCTGCAGCCTTTGGGGGATCATTACAAGTGTATCATTGCTATGCAAGATCACAACTGTAATAAAATCAATGCACGGGCTCCACCTAGTGGTAGGTATACTATGTATTCAGCTGCACAGGGGCGCTATAGGATTGTCCCCCGCCATTTCAATATGGTTTCCAGTCGTAAGTATATCATATGAGCAACGGCACAGGCACAGGCACTACTAGCCCTGGGGGTCTGCTTCTATCATTGAAAGAAAATAATAGCCCCGCATGCTTCTCCTGAGTTGTCCTATTCTAATGGTCAGGATCGAAGGTAACTCCAGCTGTTTAACCCTGTTAAAGGGGTTGTCCATTCACAAAAAAACACAGCATTGGGGCAAGGGTGGGGAAAAAAACAGCTGACCCCCACGACTATCGCCCAGGAGCTACCAATGATCTGCTCCTCTTGACTTCCAAGTTCTCGACCTGACACAGAAGAAAGGCTTACAGCAAAGCAGGAGCCTCTCAAGCATGTCCACCCAAGGCTGGGCAGGTAAATAGCATGTTTGACGATACCTAATTTTGCCCTTTGTGAAAGTAGCATAAGGAAGGTGACAGATTTCCATTAAAAAGGGTGTTCTCACCATGCTGTTTTACAGAGCAACAACCAGCTTCAGGATCCCACTCCCTGGTCAGGCCGTGGGTGGTTCTACAGCTTCAGGCTCACACTTCCTGTTCAGGCTGTGGGCGGTTCTACAGCTTCAGGCGTCCACTTTCTGTTCAGGCTATAGGCAGTTCTACAGCTTCATGCTCCCACTTCCTGTTCAGGCTGTGGGTGGTTCAGCTTCAGGCTCCCACTTCCTGTTCAGGCTGTGAGCAGTACTACAGCTTCAGGCTCCACTTCCTGTTCTACAGCTTCAGGCTCCCACTTCCTGTTCAGGTTATGGGTGGTTTTACAGCTTCAGGCTCCTACTTCCTGTTCAGGTTGTGGGAGGTTCTACAGCTTCAGGCTCCCACTTCCTGTTCAGGTTATGGGTGGTTTTACAGCTTCAGGCTCCCACTTCCTGTTCAAGTTATGGGTGGTTTTACAGCTTCAGGCTCCTACTTCCTGTTCAAGTTATGGGTGGTTTTACAGCTTCAGGCTCCTACTTCCTGTTCAGGTTGTGGGAGGTTCTACAGCTTCAGGCTCCCAATTCCTGTTCAGGCTGTGGGTGGTTCTACAGCTTCAGGCTCCCACTTCCTGCTCATGCTGTGGGCTACTCTACAGCTTCAGGCACCCACTTCCTGTTCAGGCTGTGGGCAGTTCTACAACTTCAGGCTCCCACTTTCTGTTCAGGCTGTGGGCAGTTTTACAGCTTCAGGCTCCCACTTCCTGTTCAGGCTGTGAGTGGTTCTAAAGCCTCAGGCTCCCACTTCCTGTTCTAACTGTGGGCAGTACTACAACTTCAGGTTCTCCCTTCCTGTTCAGGATCTTGGCAGTTCTACAGCTGTGGACGGTTCTACCACAAAGGTATTTCATGCCTGCTTTGCTCTGCTTCAGCTTTCTGTGTGTTCAGGAAGGGGCCTGTATAATTAGTTCGAACTGCATATCATGTGATCCAGTAGGCTTGACATCACCATGCCTTTCCCCACTGTGTGCTCACTCTAATCAAACAAAGGTCTGTTTATGTAAAGGGCTGTGAGAAGCTACAATGTAGCTTAGTCGTTAGCATTTCTGCCTTTCAACATAGTGGTCGTAGGTTCAAATCCCTGCAGAAACCAAACATGTGGATTCTTTTTTTCTCAGTGCACATAACTGATTGAGGTTTCTTTTTTTATTTTATTTATTTGCACTGTTTGAGTAATCACTAAGGAGTACAGAGAACGTTAGTAGAGTGACAGCACCAGGGGTTGAACACTCGCTCAGCAGTGAGTGTGTGTGATTACTAAGGAGTACAGAGGACAAGAGCAGAATGACAGCACCTGGGGTTGTACACTCAGCAGTGAGTGTGTGTGATTACTAAGGAGTACAGAGGACAGGAGTAGAGTGACAGCACCTGGGGTTGAACACTCGCTCAGCAGTGAGTGTGTGTGATTACTAAGGAGTACAGAGGACAGGAGTAGAATGACAGCACCTGGGGTTGAACACTCGCTCAGCAGTGAGTGTGTGTGATTACTAAGGAATACAGAGGACAGGAGTAGAGTGACAGCACCTGGGGTTGAACACTCGCTCAGCAGTGAGTGTGTGTGATTACTAAGGAGTACAGAGGACAGGAGTAGAGTGACAGCACCTGGGGTTGAACACTCGCTCAGCAGTGAGTGTGTGTGATTACTAAGGAGTACAGAGGACAGGAGTAGAATGACAGCACCTGGGGTTTGAACACTCACTCTGCAGTGAGTGTGTGTGATGACTAAGTAGGGAAGAGACTGACAGAAGCTGCCTGAGAGGAGAGGTGATGTCTGAGCATGTGTGGCCAGGACTGAAGAGTTCTCATCACTGGTCGTATCCCCTGGAGATGAGCTATACACTGTGGATCACTAAGGGAGCAACTAAAACAAAAATGGTCCAGAATTTTTAATAATGATGAATGGGGAAAAATTATCCAATTTGCAAGCTTCCAACATCAATTTTACTTTGTGGCAAAACCCCTTTAAATTTAGAGACCAATGCCAGGCAGCTGCTGCAAAGGCAAATAATAGGATGCATCAAAAGAAGACAAGATATTCATAACATAGACATAGTTTTGGCTTTATACAAATCCTTGGTGAGGCCACACATGGAATATTATGTATAGTTTTGGGCACTGGTGTATAAGACAGTTGAGCTGGAGCGGGTGCAGAGGAGGGCAGTCACGGTGGTTAGGGGAATGAATGGATTTCAGGACCAAGACAGGTGATCAAACTTGAGGTTATTCAGCTTAGAAAAAAGACCATATACAATATATGAATGGACAGTAAAAAGATCTCTTTATCTCATTTAGGCTTGTAACAACGACAATGGGCCATCATTGACGTCTAGAGGAAAGAAGGTTTTATCATCAGCACAGACAAGGATTCTTTACAGTAAGAGCGGTGACACCATGGAGCTCGGGGCCACAAGAGGTGGTGATGGTGGAGTCATTTTAAATTTTATGTTATTCAGCATTTCCACTTTACTGTACGTTTAAGTTGAAGGATATTTCAAACCATCCAATTCTTATATAAAAATCAACCACACGTAAATTTGCAATTCACTTCTATTAGTTGCCGGGTGCAGAAATCAAATTCATAATTTTGCAAAGCGACATTTCATGACATTTCCGTCATTCAACAACCTTTTTCAAGCACGTCACTTCAGAATTAGAATTAAAGATACATCAATTAATGAACTGATAGTATAGTCATCAAAGAGAAATTCACATATACATAAATCATGACGGTAAACTTATACCATCTAATATATACTGTACATACAGTATGGACCAAATATACATAGAAAAGTATATGATATCAGCATAAACTTTTTGGCCCTGACACTGTTGTCACATATATTATCTATCTATCTATCTATTATATATATATATATATATATATATATATATATATATATATATATATATATATATATATATATATATATATATACACGGGATAGATAGATGGATAGATATGGGATATACAGAAGGATAGATAGATAGATAGATATGGGATAGATAGATAGATATGAGATAGATAGATAGATAGATAGATAGATATGGACATACAGAAGGATAGAAAGATAGATAGCTATATGGGATAGATAGATCTGTGTGACCACAGTCAGTGGCGTAGCTACAGGGGTCGCAGCGGTCACACTTGTGACCGTGCCCCTGAGCCATAGGGCCCGCTATGCAGAGATTGCCGCCTGCACCGCGCAGGCGGCGATGAAGCTAAGCGGCCGGTATACACTGATATCGGCCACTTAGCTCAGTGAAAGCCGCGGCGCGATGAGATCATCTCATCGCGCGGCTGCCTCCTCGGCCGCACAGTTGTCATAGGCTGTGCGGCCGAGCAGCATCCCGGCGCTGGCAGCGTGATAACGTCACGCCACCAGTGTCGAAAGAAGAGGAAGACGCTCGGCCGGGAAGTTAAGGTAAGTATTAGTGTTATTAATTTCTGCTACCTGCCTGCCTGTTCCTAACTATATTTCTGCCTATACCTATCTATATACCTGCCTGTGCCTGTACCTAACTATATATCTGCCTGTGCCTATCTATATATCTGCCTGTACCTATCTATATACCTGCCTGTACCTATCTATATACCTGCCTGTACCTAACTATATACCTGCCTGTGCCTGTACCTAACTATATACCTGCCTGTGCCTGTACCTATCTATATACCTGCCTGTACCTAACTGTATACCTAACTGTACCTAACTATATACATGCCTGTGCCTGCCTGTACCTATCTATATACCTGCCTGTACCTAACTATATACCTGCCTGTACCTCTCTATATACCTGCCTGTACATTACTATATACCTGCCTGTGTGTGCCTGTACCTATCTATATACCTGCCTGTACCTATCTATATACCTGTCTGTACCTAACTATATACCTGCTTGTGTGTGCCTGCACCTATCTATATAACTGCCTGTACCCAACTATATACCTGCCTGTGTGTGCCTGCACCTATCTATATACCTGCCTGTACCCAACTATATACCTGCCTGTGTGTGCCTGCACCTATCTATATACCTTCCTGTACCTAACTATATACCTGCCTGTGTGTACCTGTACCTATCTATATATATACCTGCCTGTACCTATCTATATACCTGCCTGTGGGGAGCTATATCTATATACCTGCCTGTGGGGAGCTATAGCTACTTATATATCTGCCTGTAGGGAGCTATATCTATCTATATACCTGCCTGTGGGGAGCTATATCTACTCATATATCTGCCTGTGGCCTGTGGGGACCTGTACCTATCTATATATCTGCCTGTGGGGACGTATACCTTTCTATACACCTGCCTATGGGGACCAATAGCTATATACCTGCCTATGGGGACCTATACCTATCTATATATCTGACTGTGGGGACGTATACCTTTCTATACATCTGTCTATGGGGACCTATACCTATCTATATATCTGAATGTGGGGACGTATACCTTTCTATACATCTGTCTATGGGGACCTATAGCTATATACCTGCCTGTGGGGACCTATACCTATCTATATACCTGCCTATGGGGACCTATAGCGGTAGGGGGGCCCAGAGCTGAGGTTTTGCACCTGGGCCCCTGAGTCTCTAGCTACGCCCCTGACCACAGTGTCACTCTCTGATATACATGGGACAAGAACTTTATACTGATTTCCTTTCTATGTATATTTTGTCCATACTGTGGGCGACATGTATGAAGCTCGCCACGTCGGAGCGCAAGTTTTTGAGCACTCAAACGTGAAAGCTGCACCTCATTTATGTCGGCGCCCGAGCTGTGCTCATACATGCGATGTAAAGTCCACCGCGCCTCGCCAGTGTGTGGGGCGCAGTGCGGGGACTTAGGCGCAGAAGGGACTGCGCCGAACATGTATTCCGATTCGAGACAGGCTGGAAATGAGCGAAAAATCATTAAACATGTCCGTGCGGCATGGAGTATGAATCAAAAAAGCGTTTTTATTAGGTGTAAAACATTATCAGAAAAAGAGCTCAAACCTTCTAAAAAAAATACATAAATAAAATCACTTTCCAAAAATCAAGAACGGCGCAACATCAGGAATTAGGATATTGGAAAATAAAGTAATTCAAAATCTGTAAGCGCTTCTCATTGGTCAGCATAAACCAGCCAATCAGAATAGGAGCGACAGGAGCTCTTTATCTGATACTATTTGACACCTAATCAAAATAAATTTTTTATTAATACTCCACGCCGCACGGCGCTGAGAGCCGAGATTGCATTGCGCCGATCTCTCCATAGACTATAATGGGAGAAGTAGCCCGCGCTCTGATTGGCCGGGATAGCCAAGCCCCCGCTAGCTCAACCTATGGTCAATACTTCTCCATAGGTTTTAATGGGTCCCTGTCGCTCCTATTCTGATTGGCTGGTTTATGCCGACCAATGAGAAGAGCTTACAAATTTTGAATTACTGTATTTCCCGGCAATTTCCAAGATCCTAATTCCGGATGTTGCGCTGTTCCAGATCTTTGGAAAGTGATTTTTTTTTTATGGTTTTTTTTTTGGGAAGGTTTGATCTCTTTTTCTGATAATGTTTTACACCTAATAAAAGCGTTTTTTTTGGAATCATACTCCATGCCGCACGTAGCTGAGCTCCGAGATTTCTTTTGCGATCTTCTATGTTTCCTCTCATGTTACGTTCTCGCTTCACTTCGCCTCCTCCGGCTCGTTTAGACCAACTTCAACCAGGTCTGCCTGTCGGAGCTGGCGAGCGCTGCAATGCGCCGTACTTTTCCGACCCGCGATCGTACATGCCTCGGAGATTTCGAATGAGCCGCGTCCCGCCCCAGAACGCCCACACCGCGCCCATTGCACGACCCTTCATGTGAGGCGCATCCGAAAGTGGCGAAGGCTGCACCTAACATCGCATCCCTGCGTCCGACAGGGGATTCGGATCGGTGAGCCACAGTTTTCGCCAGAAAACAGGCGCAACTCCCGATCATACATGTCGCCCTGTATGTATATATTAGATGATATAATTTTACCTGATTTTACGTGATTTATGTAAATGTGAATTTCTCTTTGATGAATATACTATAAGTTCATTAATTGATGTATCTTCAATTTTAATTCTGTAGTGACGTGTTTGAAAAAAGTTGTTGAATCACGGAAATGTCACGAAATGTCGCTTTGCAAAATTATGAATTTGATTTCTGCACCCGGCAACTAATAGAAGTGAATTGCAAATTTACGTGCGGTTGATTTTCATATATGGTGTGGTCATTGACCAAGTTCAAGAAGGGCTTAAAGCTCTTCATTTTATATAATACTACAGGTTATAGGGACTGGGACGCTAATAGAGGGATTATTCTGATTGTTATATCTGGGTTTGGGAAGGAATTGTTCCTCTTGTTTGGGACAATTGACTTCCGCCTCATAGGGGATTTTTTCCTTCATTTGGATCAACACTGTAAGGTTATAGGTTGGACTCGATGGACGTGTGTCGTTCTTCATCCTTATTAACTATGTAACTACATCATATAAAGACATGTCATAGGTGCAGTACGGATTTTACATTGAGCAGACCCCTTCTATGTGAAATTATTTGTAATTAGTATAGCATTTTCAATCTCCGTGTTCACATTCGATTTGCCTGAGCTGCTCTGGGCCCTCAGAACGACTGTAAATCATACGTAAAGGTGTAAGGCAAATGAACTGAACATAAATCAATAGCCACCGCTTATACAGCTATTGCTCTCTATGTCCAGGGACCAAGCAATCTGAGCTCAGTGGCCCTGTATGTCTCCCTGTGCATAAGCTGCACTTACACTGCAGGTCAATGGTGTCATGTGAAGTATGAGATTAATCATAGCAGAGGCTACAATATGGTAGCACTTAGCTGTAAAACAAATTATACAACGAGACGCTTCCTATGGGGAACGGCCTTAACATCGACCTGATCTCGCCCTCTTCGGTAGAACGTTGCCGTATCTGAGCAACTCTGGGGCTTCATAGAAAACAAGGCATGTTAATGGAGTGTATAAGGCCGTGTGCACATGGCTTATTCACCGCGGAGTTGTGAGCCGGATTGCGCTCGCAAATCCGGCGTGAATAAGGGGCGGGGCCGGAGCGCGGTGGGGGCGCCGCTCCCCGGCCCCATAGACTGTCATTATCTACGGCGCGCACGCGCCGTAAATAAGGTGCATGTCACTTACTTCCCCCCGCGGCAGATCGCGAGCGGGGAGGAGCGACGGAATCCACTGTTCTCTATGAGAGCATGTGGATGACCGTAAATTACTCCGCAGATGGTGCCGTACTGCAGCGCAATATCCGGCGCGGACGTACGGACGCTATCAGCGGGACAAATGCGTACCCGGGGGCTGCTGTGAACGAGGCCTAAGACCCAAGAGACTGGGAATATTATATCGCCCGCTGACAACAAAATATAAGGGGCTAACAACAAGTCTGAGAGAGATCACACATGGCCTGGATAGTCAAGGTGGCATCTAATGTTCATTTTATGGTACAGCAGGGAAGAACTCGGTGCTGCTGTGACTTTTTCAAATCCCAAATCCCATCAGAAAATATTTGAACACGATAGTTTAATGCCTTTAAGACTATACATACTGTACAGGGGACACTAAATATGGTGCAAATGACAGCCCTAAAGGAACAATTCATATTACTAATTATCATACTCAGAATTTATGCGCCATTGCTATTACGGAGTAACCGGGTGAGAACTTATAAGAGTATAATGTACTCCCAATCCCTAAACTGCCTACTACTGACTTCAGGAGAAGGAATATAACAACTATAATACTGTCTCCTATGTATAAGAATATAACTGCTATAATACTGCCCCCTATGTACAAGAATATAACTACTATAATACTGCCCCCTATGTTTCAAGAATTATAACTTCCATATTACTGCTCCTGTGTAAAAGAATATATACTGATATAATTCTGCCTCCTTTTTACTAAGAAATATAACTACTTTAATAATGACCCCTTTGTGACAAGAAATATAATACTATAATCCGGCCCTATGGACAAGAATATAACTACTAGAATACTGATCCTATGTGCGTGAATATAAATACGTTAGTACTGCCCCTTATGTACAAGTATTTAACTACTATATAATTATGCTACTATGTACAAGATTTTATTATAGAATACTGCCCCTTATGTACAAGAATATAACTACTATAGTACTGCCCTATGTCAAGAAATATAACATATATAATAATGGACCTATGTACAAGAATATAACTACTTAATGCCTGCCTATGTTAACAAGAAATATAGCGACTAGTTAATACTGACTCCCTTGTACTAGAATATAACTACTATAATGCTGCACCTTTGTACCTAGAATATAATACTGTAATACTGCTCCTTGTACAAGAATTATTAACTACATAAAATACGGCCCTTATGTTACAGAATATAACTACTTTAATACTGCCACCTATGTACAAGTTTATACCTACTAAATTACTGCCCGTTATGTACTAGAATATATCTACTATAATGATTGCCCCTTATGTACAAGGAATATAACTACTGTAATATTGCTCCTATGTAAAGAATATAAACTACTAAATACTGCCCTGATGTACAAGGATTATAGCTACTATTATGCTGACCCTATGTACATGAATATAGCTTATATAATACTGCCCCCTAAGTACAAGAAATATAATTACTATAATACTGCACCTTTGTACAAGAATATAACTACAAGAATTACTGATCCTATGTGCGAAATATAACTAACTATAGTACTGATCGGCTATGTACAAGATATTTTATAACTACTATAATACTGCTCCTATATGTCAATTGAATTTAATTACTAAGAATACTGCCCCTAGTAAAAGATATTATTAACTACTATAGTACTGCCCCCTATGTACAAGAATATAACTACTATAATACTGGACCTATGTACATAGAATATACTTCTTATTGCTTGCCTCCTATTGTACAAGATATAACTACTATAATGCTGCCCTATGTACAACGAATATAATAACTACTGTAATTACTGCTCCTAGGTACATGATGTAACTACTAAAAATATGCCCTCTATGTACAAGGATATTCTATTGTATATGCTCCTATGTTACAAGAATATATCTACTTTAATACTGCCCCTATGTACAAGAACTTTTAAACTACTATAATACTGCCCCCTATGTTACAAGTTATATTTCTACTATATATACTGCACCTTTGTACAAGAATTTACCTACTATATTTCTGGCCCCCTATGTACATGAATATAACGATATTATTACTGCACCTATGTACAAGCATATATATGCTCTAACTACTGACCCTATGTAAATAAGAATATAACTACTAAATAATATGCCCCCATGTACAAGAATATTATCCGTCTATAATACTGCCTCCTATGTACAAGAATATTCATACTACTATTAGATCTCCTACGTACAATGATAATATAACTATTTATTACTTGCCTCTTTTGTACAAGAATATAAACTACTATAATACTGCCGCCTAATGTACAAGATTATAACATACTATAATACTGCCCCCCCTTGTACAAGAATATAAATACTATAATACTGCCTCTAGGTACAAGATAGAACGTACTATAATTCTGCCCCCTTGTTCAAGAACATAACTACTTTAATACTGCCCCTTATGTACAAGAATATTAACTACTATAATTATGCCCCTAGGTACAGAATTTAACTACTATAATAATGCCTTCCCTAGAGGAGAGGTTGTGTTTTTTGTGAGCTCCTGTTGTCGGAGAAAGCCAGGGCGTGGCACGCTGGCAGGGGAGTTCCCCAAGCCAAGGCCGGGACTTCACGGCCTAATCTGGGGATTTGTCTTCCAAGGCTCAAATTTCTAGATGTTAAATACATAAGTCGTGGATGGTGTTGTGTGCAGTGAAGTGGCGACCGTTAATTGATTTGTTGTTTGAAGTACGTTGACCAGAAAGAAGCCAGCAAGAAGATTGGAGGCCAAGAACCGCCAGCATGCAGGTGGAGGCACAGCAGGTGAAGAAGACCCAGTGCAGCCTGATGGGTGCAGACCGCAGACCCGGGCAGACAGAGGAGAAACCTCCGGTGAGACCAGACCTATAAGCAGAATCTGCAGCAGCAGCAAGGTAATAATGACGTTCTGACCGTAGAACGATTGGGAGCAGCAACAGGGTTGTTAGTAAGGTGGAGGAGGCCAAGGCAGCCAAGCTACAAGGGGCCAGTAATACAGCAGCTGAGAAGAACCTGGGAGCCATTCCCCGATCCAGAGAGTGTGACCCCCCCCAGCATACAGCAGACAGGTCCTGTAAGCCACAGCCTCCAGAGCACCCCCCCCGTAATGACACAGAGCTGCACCTGGCCGACCAGATCCCTGCACTGGTGCAGAGAAGGAACACACTGAGGAAGAGCAAGGTCCTGCTACAGAAGCAGATTGACTGTCTGTATAAGCTAAAGGAAGAGAGGACATCATGAATAAGAAGCTGGAATCACTGGCTGTGCAACTAGCAGAGACCGTGAGGGACATGGACACTGTACTGGAGCAACTGGGTCCTGTGGGGGAAACTTATAGGAACCAGGGAGGTTTGAGAGGCAGGGACCATGCACAGGTCCACAGTCACCTAAAACCTCCACAAGTACCAGCAAACAATTCTGCGCAAAACCCATATTGCGACCAGCGAGCCTCCCGTTTGCAGAAGGAGCTCTGTACCGCAAAAATGTCCAGCAGCAACCAGGATCTGCAGCAGTACATGATAAAGACCAAAGGCTTTCACCTGCACTACAAGCTCCAGCAGACACTGTCCACCAGGATGGATCCCAGCCTGCACAGAGCACTGATGAAGGTCCAGCCAGAACTACTAAAGCCCTGCAACTCTGTCTGCCAGCAAGGATTTCAGCCTGCACAAGGTACAGTTGTCAGTCTCCAGCCGGCACTACAAGGCCCAGCAGACTCTGTCCACCAGCAAGGTTTCCAGCCTACATCAGAAGGCCCAGCATTCACTGCTAACCCGCATGGATACCTACCTGAAGGTAAACTGTGTCATGTGACATATGACATTCACTACAAGTCTCAGCAGAGTGTGCGCATTGCAAGCAGGAATGTGGATCATACTGAAGGGATCTGTGCAGCAGGAGAGGTTTCTCAAAGGGTGATGTTGATTGCATGATACTTGTCACTCGGCAGTGCAGGATGTTCAGAACTCTGCTATACAAGGCTCCCAGGACTCTGCTATGCTGAACTCTCAAGACTCTGCTATCCTGGACTCTCCAGCTAATGATTGTGACATGTCTGCTTCTAATGCTGCTGAGGACTATGTGTCTGGTGTTGTGTTGCAGTCTGTGTGGGGGTTAGCTCCATCTCCACAATCAGATTTTGTTCAGCCTGTAGTCCTGTTGCTGCAGCTGGTATTGAGGTTGATGGAGATGAGGGGACAGTACAACCCACTGCTGAGGATTTTCCCCCCTTAGCTACCCCAGTGGTAGTGGAGCCCCCTAGTGCAAGTGATCAGCAGCCCACACAGCATCCGCCGCCCTCGGTGAGCGGTGGAGTCTGACCTGGAAATGCTTGGGAGAGATCTCATCTTTCATGTCCAACAGCAGTTATCAGGCCAGGCTTCAAGTGGGAGGAATGTGGTCTGGTTTCAGAAATAAGGGCACCAAGAAAGAGCTTGCCCAGTACGGGAGGTTTATTGTGCGAGACCTTCTATGTGACCTAATGGGCTTTCCTGCCTAGTAAAGCATCCTGGCATGAGTGATTTTTATTCTTCCTGCAGGCAGGGCTATGATGTGCGCTTTCCATAGCTTTGTCAGACTGGACCGGGTTCTGGTCCAGCTTCTCAAGTCAGGGACGAGGAGGCTGGGTAAAGTTCAAGACTTCATCCCATCTCTAGGTGGACACAGGTGAACGTTTACCATCATTTTGGAACGAAAGCCTTCCTCTAACCAGGACATTGTGCTCTGGCTAGGAGACACTGTGACCCTGTCTCTGAACCTCACTAAGCGACCAGGCGATGAGGATGGAGTCTGGACTGGAGGGTGGAAGGTCCTAATTAAGCTGTGTCAGGAGCACAATGTCACCCACCTTCTGCCCAACTCCTTCTTCATCGGCCGGGAGAAGGGCGTCTGCTTCTACCCTGGTCAGCCACGGAAATGTTTTAAATGTGGGAGGTCCGGGCATATAGCGAGCGCGTGCTCCGTGGTAAGATGTAAGCTATGTGGGGAGGAAGGACATGTGAGTGCCACGTGCCAGAAGATCAGATGCAATTTGTGTGGCGAGATCGGTCATGCCCACAGAGATTACCCCAACGCCTGGCATAACGTCTGCAGGGACTCCCCTGATGAGGGCTTACTGGAGGGGGCAGACGACCTGGAGGAGGTGCCCATTTACTGGTCATGGGTCTGCCACTTAACCAGCCCAGTACCTCAGCCCAGAACTAAGTGGCCAAACACAGGCAGGGCTCACAGAGAGGAACAGCACAGGTGGCCAAACACAGGCAGCGGCCATTGAGGGTAACAGCACAGGTGGCCAAACACAGGCAGCGCCCATTGAGAGGAACATGAAGGTTGACGGGCATGATGTGCAACACCCAGAAAGCGTTCCTTCCCTGGACGCAGGGCCAAACATTGGGGACATAGGAAGGGCCCAAAAAAGAAGAAAAAAGATCCAAAGGACCCATAAGCTGAGGAGGAATGGAATGTTGTCACATATGCGTTCTGGGTTGAAGGTGGAACTACTAGGGGCAGATCAAGATGTTCATGGTCATGTACTAAACAGGTATAGCGTTTGTATGATTGTGGAAAGTTGTGGCAGAGCTGTAAAGTGAGCTTCAAGCGTTTGTGGAGGAATATGGACGGGGACCAGAGGATGATCTCCCACAATAAAGGAGGCCTCATCGAGGTGAGGGGATCATGTCAGCCCTCCGAAATGGAGACGGTTAGGACGGATATGGGACGAGCTCAGACTAAGACCTATGACGCATGGGGGCGCTATCTTTTTTATTCTCTGTTTTATGCTGTGATGGCAGTCTTCTACCTTAAGGGTCACTCTCCTGCTATGTTAAATTGGTTATTAGAGCCAGAAGAACGAGGCATGATGTGTATGGCATTCTGAAGTATCTTGATGCAGATGTATTCTTTTAACAGGAGACACATCTGAACTACTGTGGGACTGTAGAGAAGTCGCGGCTGTGGAGCCAAGTGCTCGGAGCAGCTGATACTGTTTAACACAATGATGTGACTGTCCTTCGGTTGACTTATTGGTGGTTGTTCTATGGGTAGATGCCTTGTTTCCTGTAGGTTCCATCTGGGGCAGAAGGCTACAGCTTATCAACCTCTATGGTCCACATACAGTGACAGAAAGGACCACCTCTTCAATTGAAGTGAAGCCCTGCTTGTTCACTACCTGTCCTGACATCATGGCTGGGGGATTTTTATGCCTCCAGGGACACCCAGTGAAAGACCACTGATCGGCCTCCTCACCAGAGATCCAAGGTGCTAACAGCTCATTCTGCAGGCTGGGCTTTCGGACGTCTTAACCCAAGGTGGAAGAAAGCCAATGTTCACCTATTCCTGTGCAGGGAAGGACCATAGCAGGATAGGACCTAGCTCTAGTGAGTCCCACAGAGGTCTTGGTGGAGAGGAAGGAGATGGTCGTCCTTACCAGAACCATCTGGCCTTGTACTTCTGCCTGGGCGACATGAAGCGTCCAGATGCAGGTAGAGGGTTATGGAGGCTTAACTCCACTCTCCTAGACGACCCCTATGTGCAGGAATGTGTTACCTCTCTGTTAGAGAGTGAGCAGGACAGGATAGATTTCTATGAGAGCATGTCAGACTGGTGGGAAGACATCAAGGATGATATTCAGATCCCTCTTAAAGAGACTGTCTATCACAAAGGGGGCAGAGTAAGTACTAGCCGGTATCTCAGGCCTGCGCAAAGGAATTGGTCCTCTGATTCGGCGGGGTGGGGGATCAACTATGAGTTAGACTGGCTGATTCTGGTAAGGCAGTATCAGTACAACAGGTACACCTCCCTGGATCGTTGAGCTGGGATTATATGTGTCCTTAGGGGGCACTGACTCCTTTGAGAATTGAGGGCAGCGTGTGGGGCCATAGAAGCTGGTCACCGGTCTCTCTGACTCCCAGGGTGTTGTGCAAGAGTCTCGAGCGAGAGGTATCTGGGGGTCGTGATGATTTCCTCTATGCGACTTGTTTCAGAAGATGGCTTTGGTTAGAGAGAAAGTGGCCCTATTCTTGGAGCAAACTCCAGGACCTGACACTTAATGATTTGGACTTTTCTCCTTTCATAGCTGAATTTAACGGTGGAGGAGTTAAAGAGGCATTAGACCAGTTACATTGAAGAAGGCACCAGGTCCAGATGGTATCACAGCAGAAATTTTATTAGGTCATTCAAGGGGACATGTCTTGGCCCCAATCTCGTGGATTGTATATAGGATTTGTTCTAGAAAATCACCTGATGCCTCCATCCATGAGAGTTCTCGCTGATCTGCTGTCCAAAGGGTTAAAGAGCCGGAAGCCGCATAATAGAACTGGAGGCCGATTGCCTCTTGAATGTCGGATAGGAAGATTTCTGGCAAAGATTCTGTTCTCTCAGATTGGTTGTTTGTCACCGGCACTCGATGGCTCCGTTGGCACGGTCTCAAAGGGCGTTAACTCTCTGGAAGCCTTCATCTTCTCTCAGGGAGATGTTCAAGAGAAGTTTAAACGGTCCGTCGTGGTGTGGAGTTATGTTGTCAGTCTGAACAGGCTAAGGCTAATTTGACAGTGTCGATCATGAGTTATCTATGGGCCCACTTTGTCAATTTACGGGATTTTCGGGACAATTATTGATTGGTGAGAACTTTGTACAGTGAGGCTGAGAGATTTTCCCTTCTGGTCAATGGTTGGCAGGGCGACGCATTCGGGGTTGAGGCGGGGGTGAGACAGGGTTTCCCCCTTAGTACACTGTTGTATGTCTTTGCCAGAGACCCCTTTCTGAGGTCACTGCAGGAGTGTGATTTTCGGGGGGTGCTGGTCCCCTATGAGTGTTGTTGCCTATGTGGATGATGTGACCGTGGTAATATCTGAGCCTCGTGAGGGGCAGATGTTGTCTGCGGCCATCAGAAGTTACTCGGAGGCCCTCTTGGTCTTGGTCAACCTTGAGAATAGTCAAGCTCTTTGGACACTGGTCACCGTTCCAGACTTTGATCACCCACAGTTTGTGATGGCCTCCACCCATATTAAGATCTTAGGGGTTAAATTTGGGAGGATGATTATGCCAGGCTTTAAATTGGGAGGAAAAAGTTGGAAGAACCAGAAATGCAAAGGTTTCAGCGATGGAAGAATGGAGGCTGAACCTATAGAGAAAGGGTGACTCTGCTGAAAGGACTTACCTTGGTACCCATCGTCTTGTAATCTCTGTGGTCTTCTTTCCTTTAGCCAGTAATCTTTCTTTGGCTCGGCTCTTCAGCCTGTTTCTTCAGCTCTTATGGGGGAAAGGTTGAACTTGGTGAATATAGAGGTAATTCCTTACTGTGGAAGGACAGGTGGGTGGGCTGGATATGTTAAATCACGGGTGTTTTTTGGACTCATGTTTCGAAAACAAGTTTTAATTTTGGAGAGCCCTGGACTCATTAGACAAAGCTCCGTGGGGTAATAGTGTCAGGACTGGATATTGCCTTTTTAAGAATCCTGGGTGCTAGGCGGCGCGTTCTCAAGAGGTGGAGATGGACGCGGGGCGGTCTCCCCCGTATTGGGGACTATTGCTCTCAAAGTGTGTTAGGAAGTGGAGGCTGGAGTACTCCGACATTGCAAACAAAGACAAGGAAGGACTTGTACTCCGCATAATGTATGGACTTCTGTTTGCCTCCTTTGCTCTGGAGGGATTTGCAAGAACCACCACCTTCTAGGAAAGTCTTAGGCTCCTCAATGGGAAAAGGCTTCCTGCAAAGCTGTTTGACATCGCTTGGTTGTCTCTGCATGGGAGGTTGTTTGCCAGGGGCAATTTGAAGTCTTCTTGTGCTGTCAGTGAGGAAGTGTCCCTGGGAGGTCAGCGGGAGGAGACCAATGATGGCACTTTATAAAGAGTGCCAAATAGGGATGGGAGATATGGATAAGGTGGCCAACATGTTATAATGATCCCTAGACTAAGGGTTCCTGCCTGTACCCTGACATCATCTATTGGAGTCCCACTAAGTAATGTAACATTCATTAAGGAGTCATTGTTCATCTCATGTATAACGTAATAAAGTATTACACTAGCACATGAGGACCAGGGTGTCCGTACACGGAGAGGCCTTCAACCATACGGCTGCAGTTTCCAAGATCATGTCTGAGCTCATGTGGATTAAGTCAGTAGAGATCAGGAGGTGTCAGAAAAATACTGAGTTATGGAAGAATGTCTGTCTGACGGAAAACTGATCATTCATGTGTTATGTATATTATTTACTTATTCATTCTTTTTCCCAACCAGGTGTGGACTCTATAAGTTCCCTTATGTATACTCCGATCATTGATTTACTTTATTTGCATGGCTGTTGATGTGATTTCTTGTTTTGTTTTGGTGGGATTTATTGTTTGATTTGATTGTATCCCTGTTGTAAGTTTCTAACTAATTTAAAAATTGCCCCTATGTACATGAATATAACTACTATAATACTGCTTCTATGTTACTAATAGTAGATCAAACTCTATAATACGCCCCTATGTACAAGGATACAACTTCTATAATTTCTGTCCCATTATGTACAAGAAAATAACTACTAAAATACTGCCCCTAGGTACAAGAATATTACTACTATAATACTGCCCTTTGTACTTGAATATACAGACTACGATAAAAATTGCTCCTATGTACAAGAATTTAAAGTACTATATTACTGCTCCTCATGTACAAGAAGATATAACTACTATAATACTGTTTTATGGTTAAAGATTGATAGAACTTATATAAATACTGCCCCTAGGTACAAGGATACAATCTACTATTATATTGTACCCCTATGTACAAGAATATAACTACTATAATAATGCCCCTAGGTACAAGATTATAAAATATATAATACTGCCCTATGTACAAAGGATATATACTACTATAGTTGCTTCTGTTACAAGAACTATAAATACTATTAATACTGCCCCCTATGTAAAGATATAACTACTATAATTACTGCCCCCGTTGTACAAGTATTTGCGGCTATAAAACTGCTCTTATGTACAAGATATAACTACTATAATAATGCACCCTATGTACAAAGAATATAACTACTTTAATACTTGCTCCCTCTGTATAAGAATTAAACTTCTATAATTCTGCTACCTATTGTATAAGAATTTAACTACTATAACACTGCTCATTATGTATAAGGAATATAACATACTATAATACTGCCCCTATGTACAGATGGAATATTAATTATTATTAATACTGGTCCTATGTACAAGAATTATAACTACTATAATACTGATCCCTTTGTAGTAGATTATAACTACTATAGAAATATGGCTCCTTTTGTTATAAGAGCTTATAACTACTATAATACTGCCATAATGTACAAGGCATATAAATGTTATATAATACATGCTCCCTTATGTACAAGGAAATAGTACTTCTTAATACTGCCCCCTTGTACATGAAGATAACTACTATAATTACTGCACCTATTGTTACAAGAATAGTAAACTACTATTATACTGTTCCTATATATAAGATATATACTTTTTAATACTGCTCCCTATGTTAAAGATTTTTTGCTACTATAATACTGCCCCCTATGTAAAAGATTTAACTACTATAATACTGTCCCTATGTACATGTCTATAACTAATATATACTGCTCCCTATGTTCAAGAGATATAAATACTATAAATTCTGCCCCTTATGTACAAGAATATAGCTGCTATAATATGCTATTATGTACAAGAATTTAACTACTTATATATACTGCACCCCTATGGACAAGAATATAACTACTTAATTACTGCTAACTTATGGATAAGTATAATATACTACTAAAATACTGCTCCTAGTGTATAGCAATATAAACTACTAAGATAATAATTGCTCCTATGTATAAGAATATAACTATTAATCCTGCCCCTTTGGTACAAGAACATAACTATTATTATATGCTCCCTAGTTCAAGAATATTCACTGACTATAATACTGCTCACTATGTATAAGAATTAATAACTACTATAATACTGCTCCTTTGTATCAGAATATAAACTACTATAATAATGCACCTATGTACATGAATATAAACTATTTTAATACTGACTCCCTATGGTATAAGAATATATCTACGTAATAATACTGCCGCATGCGACATGAATATAACTAAGTTTATAATACTGCTCCCTATGTAACAAAGAATTATAAGACTACTATAATACTGCCCACCTATCGTGTACAAGATATAAACTACTATAATACTGCTCCCTATGTATAAGAATATAAAACTACTATATATGCTCCCTATGGTTTAAGAATATTAAATACTATATACTGCTCCTATGATAAGATTTATACTGCTATATTTTCTGCCCTAAGTACAAGATTATAACTATTATGAATATGCTACCTTCTATGTACAAGTATATAACTTACTTTAATAATGATCCCTATGCTATAAGATTTTAACTACTATATTACATGCTCTATGTATAAGAATATAATACTATATACTTGGCTCCTATGTACAATGGCAATATAACTACTATAATACTGCCCTATGTACAAGAATATTAACACTATAATACGGCGCTATGTAAAGGTTTATGTATGCTAACTATAATATGATCCCCCTATGTTACAAGAATATAATACTATAATACTGCTCCCTATGTCCTAAGAATATAAACTACTTTATTACTGCCCCCTATGTTAAGATTATTCTATAATATGGCTCCTTTTGTACAAGAATATAGCTGTGGGTCTGGAGTTTTTATTAGAACAATGTTGGTTGCTGTTATATGTAAATGTTTTTCTTTCACAGAATATTTGTCTCTTAAAACTGAACTTTATATTGTTTTCTGGAATCAAACAAGTTAAATAATTACAGTGATCCTCAGAGAGTCAGGGAGATTAATGAGTATGATTAACGGCTCCTGGCTTACATTATATATACCCACCCTACATCCTTAGGGTAAGTGTGTGACTGAACAGGCTGGTCTGAGTTGATCTGCTGCCACCGGAAACCTCTTATTTACGGGTATTGACGCTGTAGTTGCTTTAGGTTACACAGGAGCAATAATACTTCTGGTTTAATTATTTTAAAACAGTAATTATTCTGCACAGATAAGCGGCATTGTTATGTTATATACAATCCTATTACACTGCTATTACAGGAGCATGTGATAGTGTTGCAGTACTCTAAAAGGAACAAAATTTCACAGATAGATACTTACATATGAGATGAATAGATAGATAGATATGGGATAGATAGATAGATAGATAGATAGATATGGGATAGATAGATAGATAGATAGATAGATAGATAGAGTTGATATGTGTAGATTGGTAGTGGATTGAGACACAAAATAACCGAGGCGCACACTAGTTGATGTATGTACTTTCTTCAAAAAGACTAGAAGAAACTAATAGCCGGGTATGCTCACCTGGATAGGTTGTGCAAACAATAGGAGGCACAACACTCGTGTAGACTTAATGGAACTTATTTCCAAGCTCATAAACACGGCAGTCGGCGGACCTTCTCTTGCGGTACTCAGCGGTTCAGCGAGTCAGAATTAGGGAAGCGTGCAGGTACAAAGAATGAATTGCGGAGCTCGTGTTCCGTTTAAACAGAACAAACACCTTTTGGTGCCTCTGAAGAAGCTGGTTTGGGGACGAAGGTAAAGGGTGTACGGTTTGTTTTTTACTAGGTGAGGTTTTTTATTATTTCCTCCATGTTTTAAAAAAATATAAAATTTCCATAACAAAGGGGGTGTTTGTTCTGTTTTTTCGGAAAAACGAGCGCCGCAATTCCTCTTTTTCCTCAGATTCCCCGATGATGATAGATGATAGATGATAATGATAGGATAAAATAGATGATGATAGATACATAGATAGGTAGATAGAAATATAATCTGTATTAGACAGATATGAAATAGACATGAGATAAATATATAGATATATGATAGATAGATAGATAGATAGATAGATAGATAGATAGAGAGATAGGAGATAGATAGGAGATAGATAGATAGATATGAGATAGATAGATATGAGATAGATAGATGAAAAGATAATAGATATGAGATAGATAGACTATGGGATAGATAAAGAGATAGGGGATAGATAGATAGATAGATAGGATATGAGATAGATAGATAGATAGATTAGATAATAGATAGATATGAATTAGATAGATTAGATATGAGATAGATAGATAGAGAGATAGAGGCATAGATAAATGGATGGATAGATGATAGATAGATAGATAGATAGATATGAGATAGATAGATATGAGATAGATAGATAGATAGATATTTGCAAGACGAAATAAGTGAACCCTTTGGAATTACCAGAATTTCTGAATTCATTGGTCTATTTGGTTGCACTTATTGACCAACACAATCTAACTCTATGAAGAACACACAGTTTGTGTATTTTGTTGAGTAAACATCCACAGTGCAGGAGGAACTGCAATACCAGGCATAGCCCAGGCATAGGTCTGTAAAAGTACAGATCCCTACTTGGAAAACTATGAAGAGGAGCACTCCATGCCCTTTACATAACTAATAGGTGAGGGGTGTGGAAAACTAGACCCCCACCTACCTAAGATTAATGGACCATGCTAAGAATAAACCATCAGATAAAACAAATTGGATCCCCCCTTTATGGCTAACAGTATCAGAATGAGTAGGGACATGCTTTATTATAGACAGTAAGGAAAAAAGAACTTATAGCCCTTGGAAAACTACAGTATGTATGAAGCCTGGTGGTGAGTAAAGTAGTTTGGTGCATGGACAGCCTTCCGGACTCCAAGGCAGGATGTATACAATCCAAAAGATGTGTGTGGTCCGGTGAATTAAAATCACATTTTAATAAAGTCCATTAAAAGGAGAACTGTTTGGGTACAGTTTCCTTCCTCCTGATGCGTGTCAGGTCTGCATGGGCTCTTAGTCAGACTATGAAAGAATGTTTGGGTACAGTCTCCACTCCTCTTGATGCGTTTCACACCTGCATGGGCTCTAAATCAGATTATTAAAGAACTGTTTGGGTACAGTCTCCACTCCTCTTGATGCGTTTCAAACCTGCATGGGCTCTTAATCAGACTATGAGAGAACGATTTGGGTACAGTCTCCACCTCCGCTGACGCGTTTCAAACCTGCATGGGCTCTTAGTCAGACTATGAAAGAATGTTTGGGTACAGTCTCCACTCCATCTGATGCATTTCCCACCTGCATGGGCTCCAAATCAGATTATTAAAGAACTGTTTGGGTACAGTCTCCACTCCTCTTGACGCGTTTCAAACCTGCATGGGCTCTTAATCAGATTATTAAAGAACTGTTTGGGTACAGTCCCCACTCCTCCTGATGCGTTTCAAACCTGCATGGGCTCTTAATCAGACTATGAGAGAACTATTTGGGTACAGTCTCCACCTCCGCTGACGCGTTTCAAACCTGCATGGGCTCTTAGTCAGACTATGAAAGAATGTTTGGGTACAGTCTCCACTCCATCTGATGCATTTCCCACCTGCATGGGCTCCAAATCAGATTATTAAAGAACTGTTTGGGTACAGTCCCACTCCTTTGACGCGTTTCAAACCTGATGGGTCTTAGTCAGATTATTAAAGAACTGTTTGGGTACAGTCCCCACTCCTCCTGATGCGTTTCAAACCTGCATGGGCTCTTAATCAGACTATGAGAGAACTATTTTGGTACAGTCTCCACCTCCCCTGACGCATTTCAAACCTGCATGGGCTCTTAATCAGACTATGAGAGAACTGTGTGGATACAGTCTCTACTCCGCCTGTTGCATTGGCTCTTAATCAGACTATAATTAAGAGCCAATGCAAGCTTGAAATGCATCAGTTGGACTGAAGACTGTACCTGCACAGTTCTCTCATAGTCTAAGCGCCCATACAGGCTTGAAATGCGTCGGGGGAAGAGTGAAGACTGCCGGACTACATGAATCTTTTGGACTGTATATATCCTGCCTTGGAAGGCTGTCCGTGCACCAAACTACTTTACTGACCACGAGGCTTCATATATAGTTTTCCAAGAGGCGGTCATGGTCTAATCAAGAGTCCATGCAGGCTTGAAACGCGTTGAAAGGGGGGGGGGTTCGGAGACTATACTCACACAGTTCTCTCATAGTCTAAGTGCCCATACAGGCTTGAAACGCATCAGGAGGGGGGTGGAGACTATACCCACACAGTTATTTCATAGTCTAAGCGCCCATACAGGCTTGAAACGCGTCGGAGAGGGAATGGTGGAGACTGTACTCACACAGTTCTCCTTTTAATGGACTTTATTAAAATATGATTTGAATTCACCATTCCCTTTTGGTTGTCGGACCACACACATCTTTTGGACACACTTTATTGTCCACAGAAATGTTACTACCCACTACACCCAGTTGTAATTATTTTTCCAGAAGGAATAACAGAGGAACACATATTAGTTTTATGGGGAATACAAGTGTTTGCTGACGCAGACTTCTATTTGTTTGGCTGCCTGAGCTTTGACAGGTTCTATTTGTTATAAGAGGCCCAGCTAATTATGCAGGGTTCTCCATTATAGGAATGTAATATTATTTCTAAGTTCCATGGATCCATTAATTTACTGCTTAAACAAATAGATTATACTTTCCCGTTGGGTAAACCTGGCAATGGTACATCCAAGAAGCCGCCATCTAAATATTAAAATAATATTGCACTTGATTTATGTGGCTGAAGCTTCCAAGATGGCCTCCAGGGACTGCACCTAAATGATATCCCACGGCTTTCCACAAAAGCTTTCTTATGTTCACACGTTAATGCATGTTCTAGGGTCAGTCTAAGAACATATTACAGTCATTTACAGCTTAATGATTTCTACAGCCCTGTCACAGATATAGGGCAGGGACTGTGGGTCCGGGGCTCTAGGGCAGGGACTGTGGGTCCGGGGCTCGAGGGCAGGGACTGTAGGGCCGGGCTCTAGGGCTGGGACCGTGGGGTCGGGGCTCTAGGGCAGGGACTGTTGGGCCGGGGCTCTAGGGCAGGGATTGTTGGGACGGGGCTCTAGGGCAGGGACTGTGGGTCCGGGGCTCTAGGGCAGGGACTGTGGGTCGGGGCTCTAGGGCAGGGACTGTGGGGCCGGGGCTCCAGGGCAGGGACTGTGGGGCCGGGGCTCTAGGGCAGGGACTGTGGGGCCGGGGCTCTAGGGCTGGGATTGTGGGGCCGGGCTCTAGGGCTGGGACTGTGGGGCCGGGGCTCTAGGGCTGGGACTGTGGGGCCGGGGCTCTAGGGCCGAGATTGGGGGGCCGGGGCTCTAGGGCAGGGACTGTGGGGTCGGGGCTCTAGGGCAGGGACTGTGGCTTCGGGGCTCTAGGGCAGGGACTGTTGGGCCTGGGCTCTAGGGCAGGGATTGTTGGGACGGGGCTCTAGGGCAGGGACTGTGGGTCCGGGGCTCTAGGGCAGGGACTGTGGGGTCGGGGCTCTAGGGCAGGGACTGTGGGGTCGGGGCTCTAGGGCTGGGACTGTGGGGTCGGGGCTCTAGGGCAGGGACTGTTGGGACGGGGCTCTAGGGCAGGGATTGTTGGGACGGGGCTCTAGGGCAGGGACTGTGGGTCCGGGGCTCTAGGGCAGGGATTGTGGGTCCGGGGCTCTAGGGCAGGGACTGTGGAGCTGGGGCTCTAGGGCAGGGACTGTGAGGCTGGGCCTCTAGGGCTGGGACTGTGGGGCCGGGGCTCTAGGGCAGGGATTGTGGGTCCGGGGCTCTAGGGCAGGGACTGTGGTGCCGGGGCTCTTGGGCCGGGAGTGTGCGGCTGGGCCTCTCGGGCTGGGTCTGTGGGGCCGGGGCTCTAGGGCTGGGACTGTGGGGCCGGGGCTCTAGGGCAGAGACTGTGGGGCTGGGGCTCTAGGGCAGAGACTGTGGAGCTGAGGCTCTAGGGCCGGGACTGTGGGGCCAGAGTTGGGGCTGTGTGACTGGGACTGCAGGGCTGTGGGGCTGGAGCTGCAGGTAAGAGATTGTTGGTGGGACGTGGGGCTGGAATGTGGTGAGGACTGCAGAGTGGCGGGGCGATTGGGGTGGAGCTGTGAAGCTGGGAGTTTGGAGTTGAGGCTGTAGGGCAGGGATTTTAAGGGTGGAGTTTCGGAGCTAGGACTCGAGAACAGGGATTTTTAAAGTGGGGCTATAAGGGTGGAGCTCGGGGGCAGAGAGTGTGAGGGAGGGCATAGGGGGATGGAGCTCTGGGGCAGGGATAGTGAGGGTGGGCGTAGGGGGATGGAGCTCTGGGGCAGGGATAGTGTGGGGGGGCGTAGGGGATGGAGCTCTGGGGCTGGGATAGTGAGGGTGGGCGTAGGGGGATGGAGCTCTGGGGCAGGGATAGTGAGGGTGGGGTAGGGGGATGGGGCTCTGGGCAGGTAGTGAGGGTGGGCGTAGGGGGATGGAGTTCTGGGGCAGGGATAGTGAAGGTAAGCGTCGGGAGATGGAGCTCTGGGGCAGGGATAGTGAAGGTAAGCGTAGGGAGATGGAGCTCTGGGGCAGGGATAGTGAGGGTGGGCTTAGCGGGATGGAGCTCTGGGGCAGGGATAGTGAGGGTGGGCGTAGGGGGATGGAGCTCTGGGGCAGGGATAGTGAGGGTGGGCTTAGCGGGATGGAGCTCTGGGGCCGGGATAGTGAGGGTGGGCATAGGGGGATGGAGCTCTGGGGCAGGGAAAGTGAGGGTGGGCTTAGCGGGATGGAGCTCTGGGGCAGAGATTGTGCGGTTTGACCTTGTGTGATTGAGCCCTGGGGCAGGGATTATGCGGGAGGAGCCTTGGGGGGAATTATGGGGCAGAGATTATAAGGTTAGGGTCATGGGGGTGGATCTTTGGGGAAGGGATTGTGAGGGTTGGGCCATTGGGGTGGGATTAAGTGGCAGGGATTGTGAGGGTGGGGCTCTCGGGTGGATCTTGTGAGGGTGGGGCTCTTGGGTGGATCTTTGGGGAATGGATTGTGAGGGTGGGGCCGTTGTGCTGAGAGCAGGGTTACAAGACACTAAAATATGTGAAATTAGTCTACAATCAGTAGATGTCTGTGTGTCCATTTACAGTGGACATGCATTATCCTGTTACAAACCGTCTGTAAAACTGACTGAAAACCATTACCATGGGGACAAGTCCTTATATTAAAAAGTTTATCAAAAAGTTTGTCTAACAATGATTGGAGTTCAATATAAGCATAAATATGTTAATTTGGAATTGTAGTTTGTATTTGTAATTTTAGCAATAAAAAAAGGGACAATAGACTCAACACAAGGCCTCAGGTGCCCCCGATATCATGGCAGCCTGCTAGGCTAAATTTTTTTAAAAAAACAGCGCGTTTCTAAATCTTATAATGGTATTTAAAGAAAACAGCAAATGCTAGGATCAAACACATTTAATCTTCTTGATAACTTGGTGATAGTTTGACCGACATATCGCTTCTCACAGGAACATTGTATTAACCTCTTACCGACATTGGATGTATGAGTATGTCATAGTGCCGGTAAGGGGCTTTGTAGCGAGATCTCAGCACTAATTGCAACTAACACCCGGCGGTTACAGCGCGGGATGGCGCCGCCGCCTACTCCCCGCGTTGTTTAACCCCTTAGACGTTGCGGCAAAGATGGCTGTGGTCTCTAAATCCATGAGAAACTGTGCAGGCTTCCATCGCCGCCATGTATTTGACTTCCCCACTTCCACCATAATGCACTGTCTATGCAATGCATTAGGCTGTATAAATGATCGCTTCCCCTAGTGGTGAAGCGCCCTAGGGGGACTCAAAGTTAAAGTAAAAAAAAAAGTTTTAAAGTGTGAAAAATAAAATATTAAAAGTTCAAATCACTCCTCTTTCACCATTTTACAAATAAAAAAATAAAATAATAAAAAAGTTCCACATATTTGGTATCGCCGCATCCGAAAAAGTCCGATCTATTAAAATATAACATCAATTATCCCGTACGCTGAACACCGGAGAAGAAAACAATTCCAAATGCCAAAATTGATGTTTTAAGGTCATTTCACGTCTCCTAAAAATTGGAATAAAAGTGATCAAAAAAGGTGCATGCATTCCAAACTGCTAGAAATAAAAACTACACTTCAGCCTGCAAAAAATGCCCTTCACTCAGGTCATTGGCCGCAGAAAATGGCGCCGCAGCGCAAATTTAAAAAATGGAAAAATGTTTGGAATTCTACGGTACCAAAACATACCGGAAACCGTACATGTTTGGTATTGGCGGAATCATATCGACCTGCAGAATACAGAGAACACATCATTTATATCGAAGAGTGAACGCTGTAAAAACAAAACTCCCACAAACATGGCGCAAGTAGATTTTTTTCACGTTTTGCCCCACTTAGAATTTTTTTTTAGCCATTCCCCAGTATATTCTATGGTAATATGAATTACCCCATTAGAAAGTACATTTTGTCCCGCAAAATAAAAGCCCTCACACGTCTATGTAGGTGGAACAATAAAAAAAAGTTATAGCTTTCAGAAGGTGAGGAGGAAAAAAACTTAGAGCCATATTATTATGACCGTCCGTCAGGAAGGGTTAAATAAATGACAGGATTGGAAGAACAAGTTATGATATGATTGGATTTGAAAAATTTCTTTAGTAACAAATGAAAAAAACATATTGCTGACTACAATTTCTTTGCAGCAGTTACATGTAGCATAGCCGCAATTAGAAGAACCTTTTTTGGAGGCTTTGTTAGTTGTTTTAGGCTGATGTGGACGGAGTTGGGGTGGAGCAAAAAGATTTTTCAAAGTAGTAGCTTTTCTATATGTGATTTGGGGATGAAGTGGTAAAGATGGGCCCAGTATTGGATCTAATTTCAAAATATTCCAATGTTTATATAGGATGTTTTTAAATTCTTTATGATGTACATACAGTCCCCGGGTTATGAACGGGATAGAAACTGTAGGCTCATCGGGAGCCCCGATCACCCGACAGAGCCTGGGGAATGGCTGCACAGTCAGCCCTGGGGAACTAGAGTAGCCCCAGGATTGTCTGTGTAAGGCTGTGTTCACACGGCTTATTTTGGGACACATTTCGCCACGTAATGAGAATGTACTGCGCTCTAATATGGGCGAAATACGACCCAGTCATTACGGTAATCCACAGTTCTCATAGAGAACTATGGATTACGCCTCCTCTCCCCGGGCGCACAATACGACGCGCAGGGAGGTAAGTGATATGTCATTTATTCACGGCACTTACGCGCCGCGAGTAATGACAGTCTATGGTAACCCCCCCCCCCCCCCGCATCACGAGAGTGCACGCCAATCGGCGCGAGCTCCTGAATACCCGGCTAATTGTGGGGCGTACTGTATGCCCTGCAATTAGCTGTGTGAACATAGCCTAAGACGCCAGCAATCAGGGCAGACTATGTGCTCCCCTGATCACTGCCTGTGTCAAACTGACACAGATTATAATGTATTAGCATATATGAATATGATAATACATTACTAAGTAAAAAAAATAAATAAACTGTTCTTCCTTCAGGGGATTTAAAAAAAAAAAGTAAAAAACATAAAAAGTCTAAAAAAAAAAAAATAAAAATAAATAAATAATCAAATTTAAAAAATAATAAAAAATAATTGTGCAATCATTACACACAAAAAAAACCCTACACATATTAGGTATCCACACGACCGTAAGGCCCGGTTCACACGGCTTATTCAAGCCGGAATTGGGAGTCGGATTGCGCTTGCAATTCTGGCTTGAATAAGGGGCGGGTGCAGGGGCGGTGCGGGGGCGTGGCCCGCCGGCCCCATAGACTTGCATTATCCACGGCGCGTATTGCGCCTGGATAATGTGCATGTCACTTTCTCCCGCCCGCGGATTCGCCAAGCTGGGGAGGAGCACGAATCCACTGTTCTCTATGAGAACGGTGGATTACCGTAATTACTACGACGGATTGGCGCCGTACTGCAGCACAAATCCGGCGCGCAGTACGGCGCCAATCCGCGCCGAAATAAGCCGTGTGAACGAGGCCTAATAATCTGTAGAATTAATCTAACAAGTTACTAAAGGTGAAATGTGAATGGTGTTAAAAAAAAAATAAATAAATAAAAATTAAAAAAAAAAATTCTGCAATTATTTATAATTGAACTTAAACTATTCCCTTATAAAGTATAACTTGTCTCGAATAAAACGAGGCCTCATCCAACTGCGTCATTGAAAAAAAAAAAAAAGGTTTCAATGTTGAAGCAAAAGGGGGCAAAAAATAAAAAAAAAATGTTTTGGTATTAAAATACTTTTAGGGTGGCTTAAAGGAGTTGTTCATTGGGTTTAGCCTGTCGTGTCCCGGTAAGTTGAACTGAGGGGGGTGTTTTTGGGCGTTGTTTGCTCCCCTTTCCCCTCCCAAAACGCACCAAAGGGCCGATGTACTTCTATAAAGGGGGGGGGGGGGGGGTTTGCTCTAGGTTTACCTGTGTGGCCTGCCCGGTCTGTTGCAGGAGAGGGGGGATTAGGGGTGTAGTGGGGGAATATGAAGCTGGTGTAATGAGCAGGGGGATGATGTGTTTTTTTATTTTTTCCCCCGTTTGCTTTCAAGTCCCATTTTCCGCAACAAAAGGGCGTGTTTTTAATCAGGATGTGTCATAATTCGGGAAATTTAAAATATACTGCCCCCCCATTGTATAATTTTAGTATTGTCCAAATTCAAAGAATATGAATTTTGTGAAGAAAAGGGGCATGCTGTCCTTATCTGTGTGAGAGCGGAGGAAGCAGGGAAAACGGGTTTAAACAGGCGTAAGGACACAGACACGGTTCCCTCCCCCCCCCCTGCTACGAAGATTCTGTGGGGGAGGGGCTCTTGTCCGACCTGTCTTAAAGGTGATGAGTCATTCAGCCTACAGCCGTAAAATAAGGTCACATGGCTCATTTAAAAAAACAAAAAGTATAACAACTGTAAAGCAAGGAGCAAAACTAAAAAAAACTGTTCTGGTCATTAACTACTTTTCAGGCGCTAGGCTTAAGGGGTTAAGAAGATTTCACCTCATGTGCTGCTGTGGCATGCTGGATCTTGTCATTCCACCGCTACTATCTGCTGTGGAACATGGAACTACAAGTGCCAGCATTCCACATAAGTCTTTTTTTATAACCAGGGGACAGATGTAAGTCAGAACGGTGTAAGTCAAGGATTGCCTGTATATTGAACGTGGTGATAAAGTTATTGTGCTACTGTGAAGACCTACGAGGGTCCGTTTCAGACTTCAGCCGAATGCATAGTTGTTATGTCAGGAGACCAGCTTCATTCCTGGCATTATCAATTAGAGGTTTTGAAAAACCTTTATCCAAAAATGTTCTTGTTATTCTTTCCGCCTGTTCGGTATAATGGATATCTTTGGTACAAAGTGGAGGTACCCATTCCAGTCCACCTCTTTTAACCCCTTAAGCCGAACGCCTGAAAAGTAGTTAATGACCAGAACATTGTTTTAGTTTTTGCCTCCTTGTGTTTCAACAGTTGTGACTTTTTTATTTTTTCAATGACGCAGTTGTGTGAGGCCTTGTTTTATTCGAGACGAGCTGTACTTTATGGGGGAATAGTTTGTTGTTTCAGAATTTTTTTTACATTTTTTAAAATTTGCTTTTGTTTTTTCATTTTTTTTTACGCTATTCACATTTCACACAATAACTACAGGTTGTTACGGTTGTGTGGATACCTAATGTGTGTAGGGTTTTTTTTTGTGTGTGTGTAATGTAGGCAAAATTATTTTTTATTAAATATTTATTTCTATTTTTTTTTTTTTTATTATTCTTTTCTTTACACTTTTTTATTTTACTTTTTTTTTTTTTTAAATCCCATGAAGGGAGAACTGTGTTACTTTTTTTTTTTTTTTTTATACTTAGTAATGTATTAACATGTTCATATATGCTAACATATTATAATCTGTGTCAGTCTGACACAGGCAGTGATCAGGACAGCACACAGTCTGTCCTGATTACTGGCTTCTTACACAGACAGCCCTGGGGCTACTCTAGGTCCGCAGGGCTGACTGTGCAGCGGTTCCCCAGGCTCTGTTGGGTCACCGGGCGTTCATATCACCCGACAGAGCAGGGAAACCCTTTGATTGCGCTGCGGTGACGATCCGCAGCAATCAAAGGGTTAAAGCACCGGGGAGCGGAGGTTTCCCCCCCACTCTCCGGCACTTGCAGGAGCTGCGCTGGGATCAGAGCTGTGTAGTACAGCCCCATTCCCAGCGCTGCTGCGGCGCCGCAAACTCCGATGTCTGCAGCGACGCCCAAAGACGCCACTGCAGCCGAACGACCTGAAATGCCAGACGTCAATAGATGGTTGGCGGTCGTTAAGGAGTTAAAATGCGTTTTTGGTTGAATTTTATTTTCTGAATGAAAAAGTGAAAGATCCAGAAAATTAATAGTATCTTTATCTATAGTCATTGTGAATTTTTTGCCATAAGAATTGTAGTTTAAATAATTAAGAAATGGATTTGCTTCTAGCTCTCCAAATAACCAGCAGATCATCAATATAGCGTCTGAAATAATGAATGTTGTTAGAGAACAGAGGGTCTGACTGTATTAGCATCTTATGGATTGTTCTACTAATCCTCCTGCCGCCAGCAGCTTATTGTGATCTATGTACATTAGATGTTTCATAACGTTTACACACAGAATAAGATCGTCGTTTTTTTGCTTTTTCCTAGTCCTTTCTCATATGTTTATTAATGAATTACTTATAATTACTGACTGAGTGGCCTACATTCACTGCCCACTGTTATAAATGCCTGTGTAATGTGAACGGCTGCCATTGCCTGATGAAGCCGGCCACCAGTGCCGGTGATACACGTAGCATTTCCCTTTGTTTTTATCTACTTTATTGCAAGGTTTTACTGTATATAGTGGTTTTGCTGATAAATATTTATCTACTAGTGGCAGACACTTTTTTATTCAAAAGATTAAAACCAGTTTAATATACTGATTAAATATACCCTCATTATAGAAGCATTAGCGCCACTTAAAATCACATATTCTTTTTTAAAAAGGAATATATTAACCCTCTCCTCATATACATATAACCCTATATATCAGAGCTCAGCTCCTCTCCTCTATCATATAACTCTATATATCACAGAGCTCAGCTTCTCTCCTCTATCATATATCCCTATATATCACAGACCTCAGCTCCTCTCCTCTATCATATAACCCTATATATCACAGAGCTAAGCTCCTCACCTCTATCATATAACCCTATAACAGAGCTTAGCTCCTCTCCCTCTATCATATAACCCTATATATCACAGAGCTCAGCTTCTCTCCTCTATCATAAAACAATATATATCACAGAGCTCAGCTTCTCTCCCTCTATCATATAACCCTATATATCACAGAGCTCAGCTTCTCTCCCTCTATCATATAACCCTATATATCTCAGAGCTCAGCTTCTCTCCCTCTATCATATAACCCTATATATCTCAGAGCTCAGCTTCTCTCCCCTATATCAAACAACCCTATATATCACAGAGCTCAGCTCTCCCACTATAATACAACCCTATATATCACAGAGCTCAGCTTCTCTCCTCTATCATATATCCCTATATATCACAGAGCTCAGCTCCTCCTCTATTTATATAACCCTATCTATCACAGAGCTCAGCTCCTCTCCTATATCATATAACCCTATATATCACAGAGCTCAGCTTCTCTCCTCTATCATATAACCCTATATATCACAGAGCTCAGCTTCTCTCCTCTATCATATAACCCTATATATCTCAGAGCTCAGCTTCTCTCCCCTATATCATACAACCCTATATATCACAGAGCTCAGCTCCTCTCCCTCTATCATACAACCCTATATATCACAGAGCTCAGCTTCTCTCCTCTATCATATATCCCTATATATCACAGAGCTGAGCTCCTCTCCCTCTATCATATAACCCTATATATCACAGAGCTCAGTCCTCTCCTCTATATATAACCCTATATATCAGAGCTCAGCTCTCCTCTATCATATAACCCTATATATCTCAGAGCTCAGCTCCTGTATCATATAACCCTATATATCACAGAGCTCAGCTCCTCTACTCTATCATATAACCCTATATATCACAGAGCTCAGCTTCTCTTCATTTATACCTATATATCACAGAGCTCAGCTCCTCTCCTCTATCATATACCTATATATATCAGAGCTCAGCTCCTCTATCATATAACCCTATATATCACAGAGCTCAGCTCCTCTCCTTCTATCATATAACCCTATATATCACAGAGCTCAGCTTCTCTTCTCTATCATATAACCCTATATATCAGAGTTCAGCTTCTCTCCCTCTATCATATACACCTATATATCACAGAGCTCAGCTTCTCTCCTCTATCATATATCCCTATATATCACAGAGCTCAGCTCCTCTCCTCTATCATATAACCCTATATATCACAGAGCTCAGCTTCTCTACTCTATATAAACCCTATATATCACAGAGCTCAGCTTTCTTCTCCATCATATAACCCTATATATCACAGAGCTAGCTTCTCTCCTCTATCATATAACCCTATATATCACAGAGCTCAGCTTCTCTCCTCTATCATATAACCTATATATCCAGAGCTCAGTTTCTCTCCTCTATCATATAACAATATATATCACAGAGCTCAGCTCCTCTCCTCTATCATATAACCCTATATATCACAGAGCTCAGCTCCTGTATCATATAACCCTATATATCACAGAGCTCAGCTCCTCTCCTCTATCATATAACACTATATATCACAGAGCTCAGCTCCTCTATCATATAACCCTATATATCACAGAGCTCAGCTCCTCTCCTCTATCATATAACCCTATATATCACAGAGCTCAGCTCCTCTATCATATAACCCTATATATCACAGAGCTCAGCTCCTCTCCTTCTATCATATAACCTATATATCACAGAGCTCAGCTTCTCTTCTCTATCATATAACCCTATATATCAGAGTTCAGCTTCTCTCCCTCTATCACATAACCTATATATCACAGAGCTCAGCTTCTCTCCTCTATCATATATCCCTATATATCACAGAGCTCAGCTGCTCTCCTAGATCATAATAACCTAAAAATAACAGAGCTCAGCTACACTCCCTCTATCATATAACCCTATATATCACAGAGCTCAGCTTCTCTTCTCCATCATATAACCCTATATATCACAGAGCTCAGCTTCTCTCCTCTATCATATAACCCTATATATCACAGAGCTCAGCTTCTCTCCTCTATCATATAACCCTATATATCACAGAGCTCAGTTTCTCTCCTCTATCATATAACCAAAACTGCACATATTATACCCAATCTAAAACATAACCTTTATTAATTATATCTTGATATAACGTGGATAACTTCTATTCGTCCCTAACAAAACATTTCTCAAAAGCAAATACTTTGTATAATATGATCTCCAGTATTACACGATGATTAGTGCAATATAACCACCTATGGGCAAAGAAAGAAGAAAATACAAATGAATACAACGCCTTGCCCAAAAATATCTACTATGGTGGACATGAACAACTCACGATTTGATGACCAAGGATGCTCTAGTCTAAGGAATATTGGCAGTCCCCGGGTTACTAACTAGATAGAGACTGTAGGTTTGTTCTTAAGTTGAATTTGTATGTAAGTCGGAACAAGTATATTTATTAACTGTAACTCCAGCACAAAAGGGTTTGTTTTTAGTTTTGGAAGGTGCAGGGAAGGGTTTTTACATTTGTTTTGCTGTTTGTGCCCTTGTTAGGGCTTGTTCACACGGCGTTTTTGTGATCCGTTTTACGGATCCGTTTTACGGATCCGCAAAACGGATCTAACAATTGTCAGTGTGATTAACATTGAGTTGAATGGCAAAAGCGCATCGCTGTTGTCACGGGAGATCGGCGATGCGCTTTTGAGACCTCTCCTGCGCTTTTCGCATCCGCTTTAAGAATTGACATGTCAATTCTTATTGCGTTTTACGCAAGTGAAAGCCCATAGGAGATAATGGAGTCCGCTTTTGGCACCTGTCCAAAAGCGCACCACACTCCAGGCACGTATCAGCTGCGCTTTGCATTCGGAAAGCGGATGCGAAAAGCGCACTGGGAGGCTGGACGGGGAGCGCTGGAGAGCGCAGGTGAGCGGCGGCGGCGCGGGTGTGCGGCGGCGAGGTGTGCGGCGGCGGGGGGGAGGTGGCGGGGGGCGTGAGCGGAGGTGTGCGGCGGCGGCGGAGCGGAGGGTGCGCGGCGGGCGGGAGGTGAGCGGAGGCGGCGGCGTGAGCAGAGGTGTGCGGCGGCGGCGGGAGCGAAGGCGTGCGGAGGCGGCGGCGTGAGCAGAGGTGTGCGGCGGCGGGAGCGGAGGCGTGCGGCGGTGGCGGAGGTGAGCGGAGGCGGTGGCGTGAGCAGAGGTGTGCGGCGGCGGCGGGAGTGGAAGTAAGAGGCGGCGGCGGGGCGGTGCAGGAAAGGAAGAGGGTGGCGGGGGAGTGGGTGACAGTGGAGGAGCGGTTTAAGTGAATGGAGCCCGGGGGCTGACATATGAAGTGAATGGAGCCGGGGGCTGACATATGAAGGGGAATGGGTGGGGGCTGACATTTGAAGTGAATGGAGTCGGGGGCTGAAATATGAAGTGAATGGAGCCGGGGGCTGACATATGAAGTGAATGGAGCGGGGGCTGACATTTTGAAGTGATGGAGTCGGGGGCTGACATATGAAGTGAATGGAGTCGGGGGGTGACTTTTGAAGTGAATGGGGCCGGGGGGTGACATATGAAATGAATGGAGCGGGGGTGACATATGAAATGAATGGAGTCGGGGGTGACATATGAAGTGAATTTGGGGCGGGGAGAGAGAGAGAGAGAGAGATCTCTGAAAAAAGCATCAGAAAGCGGATGCGTAAAACGCAGGTGAAAAAGCATTCAAAACGGATCCAAATAAAGTATCCAATGTGCGTTTTGCGGATCCGCTTTCGGATGCGTTTTCATGTGCCAAAAAACGGTCCGTAAAAAAAAGGGTCCAAAAACACCGTGTGAACCCAAGCCCCTTAAGAAGATTTCACCTCATTTTCACCTAATGTGCTGCTGTGGCATGCTGGAACTTGTCATTCCACAGCTACTATCTGCTGTGGAACATGGAACTACAAGTGCCAGCATGACCCATAAGTCTCCGTTTGTAACTAGGGTGTAACGGGTGAGCGACTAGTGGACCCACTGGACCACTGCTGGGCTTGCTCCGAGGGGGCGTAACTAAGCGGCCGTCGGCATCTTCACAGAGCCTTAGATGGTAAGGATGGCTTCCCCGACGGCCGCCAGGTGTGACCTCAGAGCAGCCCCCAGCAGTGGTAGCTGACCAGACAGGTCAGAAGTTCCAATGCTAGGCACCAACAGGATTAGGGACAAAGATATAGCAGTCTAGGTGTAGATATATGCAGGTTCAGAACAGACAAAGACAGGCTAAACGGATGCCAAACAGGAAGGTTAAACAGAGGGCAAGGTACAAAGCATAGACTGACTGGACACAACACCAAGAACATGACAAGAGACAAACAGAGACTTAACCCCTTAAGCCCCAGGTCTGAAAAGTAGTTAATGACCAGAACGTTTTTTTAGTTTTTGCCTCCTTGCGTTTCAACAGTTGTAACTTTTTTATTTTTTCAATTACGCAGTTGTATGAGGCCTCGTTTTATTCGAGATGAGTTGTACTTTATGGGGGATAGTTTAAATTTTACTTCTTAATAATTGCAGAATTTTTTTTTTTTGTAATTTTTTTTTTTTTTTGTTTTACCCCCGTTCATATTTCACACGTAATAACGTGTTAGATTAATTCTACAGGTTATTACAGTCGTGTTGATACCTAAAATGTGTAGGTTTTTTTGTGTGTGTAATTTATAAACAATTATTTTTTATTAAATATTTATTTTTATTTTATTATTTATTTTTTTATTCTTTTTTTTTTACACTTTTTATATATTTTTTTTACTTTTTTTTTTTAAATCCCCTGAAGGGAGAACTGTTTTACATTATTTTGAATTTTGTTTTTGTTTTTTTTTACACTTAGTAATGTATTAGCATATTCATATATGCTAATACATTATGATCTGTGTCAGTTTGACACAGGCAGTGATCAGGACAGCACACAGTCTATCCTGATCACTGGCTTGTTACACAGACAGCTCTGGGGCTACTCTAGGTCCCCAGGGCTGACTGTGCAGCCGTTCCCCGAGCTCTTTTGGGGACACCAGGTGTTCCGATCACCCGACAGAGCAGGGAAACCCTTTGATTGCGCTGCGGTAACACACCGCCTCAACCAAAGGGTTAAAGCACCGGGTTGCGGAGGTTTCCTCCGCTGCCCGGTGCTCGTAGGACATGCTCTTGGGATCGGGGCTGTGTAGTACAACCCCGATCCCAGCGCAATTGCAGCGCCGGGCGCCGCAATCCCCGAAGTCTACAGCGACGCCAAAAGACGTCGCTGTAGACGAACGACCCGCACCAGCTGACGCCAAAAGTCAATGGGAGGTCATTGAGGGGTTAAGCTAGGACACTGGCAAGGAACTAAGGCATAAACATGGCAAGAATACAAACAAAGAACATGGCAAGGAAGCTCACAGACAGAGACATGGAAATTAGCATAGAGACTAACCAACAACATAGAGGAACCACAAGGACACAAACAAGAGATAAGACACCACACCATGCAACAACAGACTACAACACAACAAGGATCAGGCAGGCAGTGTGAGGATAGCAGGCTTATAAACACACAAGTGGAAGGGGATTGGCAGAGGAAGCCCAACCCCGCTGCACACTGTGGGAAGAAAGGAAGGCAAGATTTGGCCGCCGCCCTCTCTAGAGCTACAAGGAATAGGGCAGCAGCCACGATGGAGGAGCTGCATGGCCAGCAAGAGAAAGCCGCACAGCAACCACAGGTGAGTAAGCAGCGGCTACAAGAGCGCTCACAGCAACACTGCAACATGAACCAGATCTGTGATAGGAACATGGGTACGACTGCGGTTTCGAGAACAGAGACCGCGGCATGGACCGTGACATAAGGGACAGATGTAAGTCAGAATGGAGTAAGTCAGGGACTGCCTGTATATGCAACGATGAGGAAATTTGATGACCAAAGATGTTCAATCCGAAAAGTGGGCTCAGCATAAAAAAGAAAGATCTCTTCACAATCTGAAAGAGTAGAATTTCTATCCCTTGCCCTATCACTCACCTTGCCTAACAGCAGGTTAGTCGCCCCCGAGAGGAGCGGCCCCATTTTAAGGGGTTACCCTAGAACAACCTAACCTCAAACGAGCATAAACCACCTATGTAGGAAAAAATCTCAATGGGTACAGATATGAACCCGATGCAAGCAAGAAAACAGACGCATTTCTCCCCTTCCATTAAAAAAAAGTGTTTGTATAAGGTGGTGTGCAGACACATTTAAGTAGATCCTTTGAACGAAAATGATAAACCACCAATAGTGTAAGATGACACTTTCTGTTACCAATGCTATAAATTGGCATTAAAGGGGTTTTGCCACAATCTCATTTCATACCTCCATCCAGCTCTTCAGCTCTGTGTGCTCAGAAGGGGGCGTGTGTGATTTGTTTGAATTGCATATCATGTAACCCTGCAGGATGACATCACCAGGCCTTTCCTATCTCGAGTCAAAGAAAGGTCTGTTTATGTAAAAAGCTGTGAGTAGTTACAATGTAGCTCAGAGGTAAAACTTTTGCTCCAGATACAAGGGTCCTCGGTTCAAATCCCTGCAGGAACCAAACCTGTGGATTGTATCTCTCACTGAGGTTTCTTTTTTATTTATTTGCACTGTTTGACTAATTACTAAGGAGTACAGAGGACGGGAGGGAGTAGTGTAACAGCACCTGGCGTTTGAACACTCAGTATCTCCCTGAGAGGAGAGGTGATGTCTGAGCATGTGCAACCAGGACTGAGGAGCTCTCAGCCCTGGTCGTGTCCCCTGGAGATGGAGCTGTAAACAATGGATCACTAAAGGAGCAGCTAAAACAAAAACAAAAAAAGGGAAAATGTTTATTATTTAATTTAAAAACTTCCCACATCAATTTTACTTCATGGCAAAACCCCTTTAATTAGTGTCTACATATTTTTATTTGTACACCTTAATAGTCGATTCCTTCCCGATATACACAATCAGTTTATATAATGTGCAGCTATAACACATCGAGCCGTTTTTCTGTGTCAGTGGTTTTCTTTTTCATGGAGTCTTTCCCCCCAAAAAAATCCTCTTCACCTCGGTTGATATCCTCACCACTAATTAAAATTTCAATTACAGGAAGATAAAAGGATCTGCCATTAAGTATAAGCCCGCAGATTCTGTATGGGCCCGGACTGCTGACTCAGGATTTTGATGTTCTTTCTTACAAGAAGCATCCTTAAAGCAATGAAAGCAGCCGAGGAGGAGGAACAGCCTTCAGTAATCCGCAGAAATGTCAATCACCACACGTGTGACTTACAAAGCTTCGTGCTTGGCCTGGCTTGTCAGAGCAGATCATGAAGATGTATCTGTGAGCACTTGTGAAATCAGCGCCATCTTGAAAAGTGTTATTATCATTCAGTGTAGCTGGTATCGGACTGGCCCACAGGGGAGCAGGGAAAACTGACGGTAGGCCCCTGAGCATGGTAGGCCCCTGAGAAGGGTGGGCCCCTGAGCATGGTGGGCCCCTGAGCATGGTGGGCCCCTGGGCTTAGGTAGAGAAAGGTAGAAAGCAAGAGTCATGTGTAATAACTGAAGGGTGGGTCTTCAGAATCACCTTCACTGGTGGGCCCCAAGAATAAACGCCACTTATTGGCCACAAGAATCTTCTCCACTGGTGGGCCCAAGAATAACTTGCTTGGGGGGGCCCGAGAATCAAATGGTAGGGCAAGAATCAACATAACTGGTGGGCCCCCAGAATCAAACCTCACTGGTGGGCCCCAAGAATAAACGCCACTTATTGGCCACAAGAATCTTCTCCACTGGTGGGGCCCAAAAATCAACTCTACTGGTGGGCCCAAACTCCACTGATGGGCCCCAAGAATCACCTCCACTGGTTGGCCCGCAGAATTAACTCTACTTGTGGGCCCCAAGAATCAACTCCAATGGTGGGCCCCAAGAATCACCTCCACTGGTGGGGCCTAAGAATCAAACCTCTCCCCCACTGGTGGGCCCCAAAATCAACTCCACTGGTGGGCCCCAAATTCCACTGTGGGGCCCCAAGAATCAACCTCCATGGTGGGCCCGAGAATTAACTCCCACTTGTGGGGACCCCCAAGAATCAACTCCACTGATGGGCCTCAAGAAACAACTCCACTGGTGAGACCTAATAATCAACTCCACTGGTGGGCCACAAGAATCACCTCCACTCTTGGGGCCCAAGAATCAACTCCACTGGTGAGACCAAAGAATCAACTCTACTGGTGGGACCCAAGAAAATCAACTCCACAAGTGGCCCCAATAATCAACTCCATTAGTAGGCTCCCAGAATCAACTCCACTGGTGGGCCCCAAGCATCACCTCTATTGGTGGGCCACTACTGCTCTGGTGGGCCTCTCGAACCAACTCCACTGGTAGGGCCCAAGAATCAACTCAACTGGTGGGCCACAAGAAAAAACTACACTGGTGGGGCCCAAGAATCAACACAACTGGAGAGACCCAAGAATTAACTTCACTGGTGGCCCCAAGAATCAACTCTACTGGTGGGCCTCTGATACCCCAGTCCAATACTGCTGATATACACTACTCAAAAAATAAAAGGGAACACTTAACACAATGTAACTTCAAGTCAATCACACTTCTGTGAAATCAATGTATCCAGTTATGAATCATTGTTTATTGTGAATCAATTTCTACTGCAAATGCAACAGACAACAGGTAGAAATGATAGGCAATTAGCAAGACAACCCCTGTAAAGGAGTGGTTCTGCAGGTGGTGACCACAGACCAGTTCTCTGTTCTCATCCTTTTTTTTGGCTGTTGTTTTAGTCACTTTTGCATCTTGTCATTGCCCTCACCCCTAGAGGTAGCATGAGGCGGTGTCTACAACCCACAGAAGTTGCTCAGGTAGCGCAGCTCATCCAGGATGACACATCAATGCGAGCTGTAAGAAGATTAGCTGTGTCTGTCAGCACAGTGTCCAGAGCATGGAGCTGATACCAAGAGACAGGCCAGTACACTAAGAGACGGGAGGGGGTCATAGGAGGGAAACAACCAAGCAGAAGGAACGCTAGCTACCTCCTCATTTGTGCAAGGAGGAACAGGAGGAGCAGTGCCAGAGCCCTGCAAAATGACCTCCAGCAGGCCACTAATATCCATGTGTCTGCTCAGACTGTCAGGAACAGATTCCATGAGGGTGGTATAAGGGCCTGACGTCAACAAGTCAGTGCTGTTCATGTGGGTCAGTAATGGTGTGGGGAGGCATTTCTTTGGAGGGCCACACAACCCTCCATGTGTTAGCCAGAGGTTCCCTGACTGCCATTATTTACTGGGATGAGATCAAAACCTAACAATTATCACTACCAAGATGTTGGGAATTTGAAAACAAATCACTTCACAAAGAAATAAACCCAATTAAAATATAACCTTTAATAAATCCTTGATAAAAAGTTTTAACTCCTCCATACAAAAGTACAACAAAAACACATATCCTCAAATGATATCCTACAATGGAACCAGGACAAAAGATTATGAATATGTTGTCAACTCACAATTGGATGAACAAAGTTCTAAAGTTCCAAGGGACAATCCAATAGGTGTATCATTCCATGTTCAAGCAAATCCAAAAATACACATACCAGGGATAAGAGCTTCCATGTCATAAATGGGAAGCGAGGGGACCAAAAAAAAGTCTATCCTTATCCTCCTCTTCCCCTACCTAACTGCGCGGTCATAGCCCCAAAAAGGGCGGCTTCGCTGGAAGCACTTAAACTACAAAAATCTTAATTTTTAATGGCGCAAGATAAACTTCTGCACTAACAGATCCCTCAAATAGTGCAAGAAAAATTTCCGCACTAAAAAATCCCAATGTGTTTCTCCTTTCAAGAAAGGTTCCTCAGGGGACAAAACAGATATAGGAATGGGCTACAAAGCTATATACAGTTGAAACCAGAAGTTTCCATCCACTATATAAAAAGCCCCATCTGCAGGCTTTTCTCACTATCTGACATGAAATCAAAATAAACCTTCCCCGTTTTAGGTCAATTCGGAACCAAAATTATTTATATTTGCCAAATGGCAGAATAATGAGAGAGAGAATTTTTAAGGTATTTTTATTACTTCCTGCAAAGCCAAAAGTTTCCATCCATTTCATTAGTATTTGGTAGCTTTGCCCTTAAACCGTAGGACTAGGGTCAAATGTTTTGGATCCTTCCACAAGCTTCTCACAATAGTTGGTAGGAATTTTGGCCCATTGCTCCTGATAGACCTGGTGTAACTGAGCCATGTTTGGGGGTCTCTTGCTCGCGCCGCCTTTTCAGCTTTGCCAATAAATTTTCAATAGGATTGAGATCAGGGCTTTGTGATGACCGCTCCAGAACACTGACTTGGTTCTCCTTAAGCCACTTTGTAACCAGTTTGGCAGTAGCTTCGGGTCATTGTCCATTTGGAAGACCTATTTCCGCCCAAGCTTTAACTTCCCGGCTGATGTCTTGAGATGCTGCTTCAGCATTGCCACATAATCTTCTTTCCTCATGATTTGCCTTCAAAGTCTACAGTGCGAACACCCCCTTAAGAGAAGCCTTGGCAAAAGACCTACCCCACTAACTGAAGGGGCAGGAAAGTTTGGAATTTGTGCTAATTAAGAAAAAAAATGAAATAAAAGTTCTCATAAGAAATGAGATCCCATGGTTTGGAGCTTATATGTTGACACATAAAGAACAGAGGCCACGGTAGTGGACTGCGTTCAATTTCTATCACCGTCCTGTGTTTGCCCACTTTTGATGCTTGTTTGCGAGCAAAAAAGGGGTTATCTCACCATGATGTTTCAGAGCCACAAGCAGTTTTACATTCATGCATCCTGCCTCTTCCTTGTCAGGCTGTGGGTGGTTCTATAGCAGTTATAAGCATATCAGCTCTGTATTCACAGCTCTTCTAGTCGCACTGGCTTGAGAGCAGGAGATCTTCTCTATAAGCTTTGAAGCTTCCTGCTCTTAAGTAAACAATTGCTCTTCTTTGTTTCTTAGATATAACACTCTGTTCTCAAGCTGTCGGCAACCTGTGGTGACATCACTCCCGGCTCTCAGATAAGACACAGAGCAGAGAGAGCAGGATAATCAGACAATCTGTGTGCACTCAGAGCAGATAAAATCTCTCTTATCTCCTCAACGAAGCAAAATAAAGTAATATATTTTGAAAAAAAAAGTCCTGATTTAACATTCCCTACATGTTGAATCCTAATCTTTGTAGTGAGACAACCCCTTTAATCAATATTCACATTTCACTAAATGATTTGCATATCTAATACTTAACGGCCCGGTCTCTCATGGCTGACCGAGAGAGCGAATGATTAATAGCTTCCATTTTTCTTGGCTGTGCTAAGTAATGAAGTTTCGGTGAGCTGAGTATTTGGGTTAGCGCCTTCAATCAATTTTTGTGGAGGAGAACATTGTTCAAAAGTCTTTGTGGAAACTAATTGGGAAAGTTAGATCTCTGCAAAACCGGGCTAAAAATATCAAATCTTAAATCATCATAGAAGAACGCTAAATGGCATCAATGCTAATGATTACGGCAGGGTTATTACATCACCCACTGTGAAAGGAGAACAGAAGCAAAGTATATCATTCAGGCAGGGCTGTCTCTTCCATTGGGCCAGGTAGGCACTTGCCCGGGGGCCCCACAAGCTCAGGGGGCCCTCTCGGGCAGCTGCCTACCCTGCCCAATCGAAGAGACGGCAGTGAACACACGCAGGGACGTGCGCAGCAGTCAGAGCAGGGGCCAGGCTATTCCTGTGCCCTGCCTGCGCTTTACTCCTCACAGCGCAGGCAGGGCAGCACGGCAGAGGAGTGAAGCAGGAGCCGGTCTGCAGCGAAGCTCTGGGCTCCTGCATACAGCCCTGCCCCCCCTCCCTCTCTTCAGTGCGCGCTGCTGAAGAGCTGAAGACTGCTGGGGACACAGAGAGCAGGGCTGACCCTCCCTGTACTCACCATCGGCAGCTGAAGCTGAAGGAGCTGAAGAATGCCCGGCCCCTGCTCTCTGGACTTCAGGACCAGTGAGTGATTGAGATTGGGGGAGGTGTTGGGGGGGATGTTAGGGGTGGGTGAAGGTGTTGGGGGTGTTAGAGGTGTGGGGGGGGGTGTTGGGTGGGGGGAGGTGTTAGGGGTGGGGGGAAGTGTGGAGGTGTTAGGGGTGGGGGGTGTTAGGGGTGGGGTGTCTAAGGGGTGGGGGGGGTATGGGGGAGTGTGGGGGTGTTAGGAGTGTGTGGGGAGGTGTGGTGTTAGCAATGGGGGGTGGTGTTAGGAGTGGGGGGGTTTGTAAGCCAATCCATTGTACACCATCTGCTGTCCCTGCGTATCTAAGCTAATCCATTGTACGCCACCTGCTGTCCCTGCGTATCTAAGCTAATCCATTGTACGGCATCTGCTGTCCCTGCGTATCTAAGCCAATCCATTGTACGCCATCTGCTGTCCCTGCGTATCTAAGCCAATCCATTGTACGCCATCTGCTGTCCCTGCGTATCTAAGCCAATCCATTGTACGCCATCTGCTGTCCCTATGAATATAAGCCTATCCAGTGTACACCATCTGCTGGCCCTGCGTATCTAATCCTATCAGATGTTATAACATCTGCTGGCCCCGTGTATCTAAGCCCACATTACTTAATACGTTGTGTGAATCTCTTTAGTTGAGGGGCGTTTTCAAGCTCAGAGCTTAGAGCAGCCTGAGCGTAAAAACGGCCCTGGTTGGGGTACGTCAATTCTGCATAAAGAGTGTTTTTTATTTTTATCTACATAGACACATGAGGGCTTGTTTTTTGTGGGACAAGATGTTTGTTTTAATGGTGCCATGAACACATCATGTAATGTGCTGGGAATCTGAAAAAAAGTGGGCTGAAATTTGAAAAAATGTACTTGCACCGTGTTTGCAGTGTTTCTGTTTTTATGGTGTTTACTTTTTGGTATAAGTGATGTGTCATCTGTATTCTGCGTTGGTTGGGGGGCCCAGTTCACAGCTCTGCCCAGGGGCCCACAATGCTGTTAAGACGGCTCTGCATTCAGGCACTGGGCACAACCTCACCCCTTCCTGACCCGGCCGTTTACCGCCAGCCCTGACCAGCCACATTTTTATGTTTTCTGGAGTACATGTTGGTTTCAAAGCCAAGATGTTTTCTCTTGCTCCAGGGGCGTAGCTACAGGGGGTGCAGTGGTAGCAGTCGCTACCGGGCCCTGTAGCCTGGGGGGCCCAAAAGCCCTTCTGCTACATAAGGAGACACCAGTATTGTAAATGGCACATGGTAGCTGGGGGGCCCATTTCACTTTTTGCACTAGGGCCCAAGAGCTTGAAGTTACGCCTCTGTCTTGCTCGGTTATAAAACTACAGCAACCACCAGAGCCTCTAGAGCAGCGGTCCCCAACCTTTTTTCCACCAGGGACCGGTTTTATACCAGACAATTTTCCACGGCCTGGTGGGGGCGGAGTTATTAGGGGCGGGTTATTAGGGGCGGGTTATTTGGGGCGGGGTTATGAACGGGGCTGGATGTTTAGAATCACACACAAAGAAAAAACCCCCAATAAAGTGTATCCTGTGTCATTTTAGGGGTCTAGTATGGGGTAACCAGTATTTTATAACAGCAGACTGATTGTCAGCTCTGTGAGTCAGTATTATATTAATGCTGATCCACAGAACTGACAGTCAGTCTGCAGTAATATTGATCAGCATTATAAAATATATAATATAATATTATATATTTTAATATATTTTTAAATTTTTTAATTT
>JAODAL010015638.1:0-83192 GCA_025379985.1 Phyllomedusa bahiana | reverse complement strand
CCCCCAGCATAAACATAAAGGGGGGGGATAAATGTCCCCAGTGGGGGGAGAAACGCCTCTGCATTTCTAGAGTTTAGAAGCTGAGAGCAGTATGAATCCTCCGAACTAAAGAAGCGATACATCCCCTTTAAGATACTTTACAGTAAACGGCTATATATTTGTACTTTGGCAGTTTTACATTGGGGCAAAAAAGTATTTAGTCAGTCACCAATTCCGCAAGTTCCACCACTTAAAAAGATGAGAGAGGCCTGTAATTGACATCATAGGTAGACCTCAACTATGAGAGACAAAATGAGAAAACATATCCCGAAAATCACATTGTCTGATTTGGAAAGAATTTATTTGTAAATTATGGTGGAAAATAAGTATTTGGTCAATAACAATAGTTCATCTCAATATTTTGTTCAATATCCTTTGTTGGCAATACAGAGGTCAAACATTTCTGTAAGTCTTCACAAGGTTGGCACACACTGTTGCTGATATGTTGCCCCATTCCTCAATGCAGATCTCCCCGAGAGCAGTGATGTTTCGGGGCTGGCACTGGGCAACACAGACTTTCAACTCCCTCTAAAGGTTTTCTATGGCTAGGCCACCCCAGGACCTTGAAATGCTTCTTATGAAGCCACTCCTTCGTTGCCCTGGCGGTGTTATTGGGATCATTGTCATGCTGAAAGACCCAGACACATTTCATCTTCAATGCCCTTGCTGATGGAAGGAGGTTTGCACTCAAAATCTCACGATACATGGCCCCATTTATTCTTCCATGTACACAGATCAGTCGTCCTGGTCCCTTTGCAGAAAAACAGCCCCAAAGCATGAGGTTGCCACCCCCATGCTTCACAGTAGGTATGGTGTTCTTTGGATGCAACTCTGCATTCTCTCTCCTCCAAACACGGCAAGTTGTGTTTCTCCCAAACAGTTCTACTTTGGTTTCATCTGCCCAGGTGACATTCTCCCAATACTGTTCTGGATCCTTCAAATGCTCTCTAGCAAACTTCAGATGGGCACAGACGTGTAGTGGCTTAAGCAGGGGAACACATCTGGCACTTCAGGATCTGAGCCCCTGGCGGCGTAGTGTGTTACTGATGGTAGCCTTTGTTACGTTGGTCTCAGCTTTCTGCAGGTCATTCACTAGGTCCCCCCGTGTGGTTCTGGGATTTTTGATCACCGTTCTTGTGATCATTTTGACCCCATGGGGTGAGATCTTGCATGGAGCCCCAGATCGAGGGAGATTATCAGTGGTCTTGTATGTCTTCCATATTCTAATTATTACTCTCACAGTTTCTTCTTCACACCAAACTTCTTGCCTATTGCAGATTCAGTCTTCCCAGCCTGGTGCAGGGCTACAATTTTGTTTCTGGTGTCCTTCAACAGCTCTTTGGTCTTCACCATAGTGGAGTTTGTGGTGTGACAGTTTGAGGTTGTGGACAGGTGTCTTTTTTACTGATAACAAGTTCAAACAGATGCCATTACTACAGGTAATGAGTGGAGGACAGAGAAGCCTCTTAAAGAAGAAGTTCCAGGTCTGTGAGAGCCAGAAATCTTGCTTGTTTGTAGGTGACCAAATACTTATTTTCCAACATAATTTGTAAATAAAAATTTTTTTCCCAAAACAGACAATGTTATTTTCTGGATTTGTTTTCTCATTTGGACTCTCATAGTTGAGGTCGACCCATGATGTCAATTACAGGCCTCTCTCATCATCAAGTGGGAGAACTTGCACAATTGGTGGCTGACTAAATACTTTTTCCCCACTGTATATAGTAGTATTATACTGTTTACTACTATATCTGGATATTGTAGAGAGCATGATACCTTCCTTAAGGTGTTTTGTACCACAGCCTCCTCTTCCCTACTAAAACTAAAAAAGTTATGACCATTAATGTTGTACTGGGTTCAGAAGACAAAATATATGAGAAATTGGGTAATTGTTAAAACTGTTCCCATGACTTAACTATGACCAGGCAAAATCTCATGCTTTCTGTTGGCTTAAGCGTCCAGTGGCCAGTCTAACTTGATGATTGACAGCTATCTCTTCATTCATCTTTACAAGGGAAGGCTGTCAATCATTGAGTGAGACCACTTATTTGACTCCCAGGACTCCCAGGACTACCTAATTAAATTAAATTTTAAGTTACATTTAATTGTTTCCCTTGAAAATGGCAAGCTTGTCAGCACCTCCTAATCTAATACATGCTTCCCAAATAAGACAAAATGTTCAAAGTGACAGCCTGCAGGCCGAGCCACGTGACACCCTTTAGAACATAGGCAATACTAGTTCAATGTATTCTCACGGTTCTATTTTGAACCGTGTCAAATTTAAAGTATCGATAATTCAGTGATTATTTTTTAATATAAATGGTAATTTCTGAGAAGCACCTATACTTTGATTGTTGTGTTCTTTTAGCCACTGGATGAGTGACAGCCATAAAATTATTTAATCCTAATTAATTATGTGTTGCTTGAGAAAGTAGATGAAACTTTACTATCAAACATAAAATACATGCAAAGTCATATTATTGTAATAATTTAGTACAAGGCAGAGCTGTAAGGACATTGCTTGTATGGAGGCTCATGGAGTCCCTGCAGATCTGTACTATGCAGGTAATGGGGTCCTCTATAGGACATCATATTACAAATATATTTATAAGCCTAGTAGCATAACTAGGAGATGCTAGCCCTCCATAGCAAACTTTTGAGTGTACATATCAGCTTCATAAAAAAGTTATTGTGTGAGCACACTTGCCAACCTACTAGCAACAAAAACTTACAACTCCCAGCATAGTAATTATAATAATCAGCAATCATGATTCTACTGTGTCCTAAATATATTTTGTGCCACTCATGGGTCACTTACAAATACCTCCGTACTGTATATACCCCCAAAGATAAAGTAAATTGGCCTCCAATAATGGGTATACATAGTTACACAGTGTGTTTCTGGGACACGTGAGTGGCATAATATAAATATATTGTCTGTACTTATACCCTCCAAATTGTAAAGTGCTGCGGAATTATTTATATATATATTATATATATTAATATATATATATATATATATATTTATATATATATATATTGTAAGGTGGCAACAGCAGGAAGGAGATGTACAATGATGTGTACATCACCGGCCAGTGTCCTGGCATGCACTTTCAATGTCCAAACACATGCCCCCAAGGTAAGGAGACTTGGGGGAATCGAAAGGCCAAACTTCAAAGGTGTCGACAGTTTAGAACTGTCAACATATGTTTAACATGCGTAATATGTTAGTTGGCTTCAGCCATTTCACTGGGTCGGCTTTCAATGGGAGTGAGCATAGAGCAGGGTGGGTGCTCACTTCCCATGATCCACTCGGGTTTACCTGGAGTTACATTAAAGTCAGCAGGTAAGCTGACTTGGGGGTTACAACCCCTGGTACCTTCAAGCTGGGTGGAGTCCTGCTGGAAAACCAGCAGGTGAACTTGCAGACTGACAGTAGCTGACCTCTGTTAGTTAGAGCTCAGGACGGGCAGGGCGTTTTTGTTTTTGTTAGTGTTTGTGCATGCCTTAAGAGTGCACGCTCTGTGTGCATGGTGTGTGTGTGTGTGTGTACGATGAGATCCCCCACCAAACCTCACCACGCACCCAGCCCCCCACTGAAAATGTGTGTGTGTGGTGTGTGTGTTGTGTGTGTCTGTATCTAGTAGTGTATGGATTGAGTGTACTCAGCTGTGGACTCCGAGTGTGTGTGTGTGTGTCCCCCCCGCCTACTGTGTGTGTACCCACCCTGTCAAGCGCCTCCGCGCAGGACAGCACTTGGGCAAAATAATAGAGGAAGTACTTCTTCTGAGACAGAGAGGATAAAAACGTATGGTAGCTGGGATGCAAGCTGCTACGACGGTCAGCAGAGGCGGCTAAAATGGATGAGTTGTGAAGCAGCTAATTCAAGCCATCGCTAACCTCCAGCTGATGGCGGCCAGCCAGTAGAGAAGCGCACGAGAGACCTATCCGTGGAGCATAGCTGAGACGAATTCGCCTGCTAAATGAGACCAACACCAGGCCACGGCTTGAATGATATGAAGGCAGATAGATCGAGAGAACCGAGAGAAGACAGGACTCCATTTTAATCTTTTCTAAACTAAACATGACAACGAGTCACCATCAGCAGTGATAAATCCACCACGCTGCAGCAAACAGCTACTCGAGACCGCAGGGCTCTTGCACGCAATGGCCGCATCAGTACCTACAAGTGCTCGGTTTCACGGCTCCGCAGCCAGTTCGGTTGCAAGGTTCTCACCTATGCGCAAGATGTTTCCGCGGATGTCACTCGGACATCGAGGCTACTGGGGCACTCTTGAGCGTGATAGCAGAAGAGAGAGCATCACCTGCCGGCGGAACAATGGGGCGGATGATCATGGCTCTCCTCCTTCCTAACAGTGGACGAATCCGCAAAGAAAGCGCCTTACATCGACCCTGCGTGATCCAAGACGCCGAAGATCTACTTTACAAAAACTGCGGGGGCATATTCTCGGACACGACTGGGGTCACCCTGGCCGGCGGGAACGCAGAGAGTACATAGGCTCATGGGTGTTCTTCTATCCGGCCAAAGCCCGCCAGGTCCAACAAAAAATGTATCCGATCCTGTTCCACAACATTTACACCAAACAATGATAGGTACCAGCCGGAGCTACCCCAACACAACCCTGGAGGTGGTCCGCTCGCCCGAGTCGGCATCTCGTGACGATGGAATGAATTTATGTGGGCAGATGGCGCCCTCCTATCCACCCATTCCAAGCTCAGCTGAAGTCGCGTGGGATTAACACCGACCCCAACCCTATAGCAACAAGTGACGGAATTGGTTGCTGGTTGTCGGAATCAGGTACAGCGCGCTACAGTAGGAGTTCCTGCAGGTCCTACATTACCCCCGGGGAATCCGTCAGACCTCCAACCGCTGGGTAAGACCTGCTCCTGTCCCGAAAGGGGTTCCCTGGGTATATGGAAGGGTGGGAAGGAGGCACCCTACCCCAAAAACTCGGGCCCTGTTTCATGAAGGCGGGAACACCTCTTCAGTCTGCTGGCGATGGCACCAGAAGGAACTGGGTCCCATCTATGGACTGGAACACGTTTGGCCCAGGGCAGATGGAGCGACCCATAGGAATGTGGAGATGGAGATGGCGTACCTCCTTGTTTGCCCTGGGCCGTACATATTACCACTGGGTATCGCTGCTTGGGAGAAAAAAGGACTCCGACGCGGAGTGCCCTGTGTTTTCCAATTAATGGACATTGGTGCCACAGGCCCTCCTGGACTCGGGGAGCTTAGTGAGATGAACCCTTGTGCAAGCCCGTATTGTGAGCAGAAGCAAATAACTCGCTTCGACGACGGACTAGGGGTAGTTTGTATCCATGGGGACACACCAGGCGAATACCCCCCCTGCCCATACTGGACAATTAGAGACTGCCTGTAGGGGTGTCAACCAACACATGACGGTGGGGCTAAAAACATCCTTCAATAACCCGACTTTCATCTCACAACCACCGGTGGTGAGCCAGTTTACCCTCACAGCGCCAGTTATGAGCTGCTGACTTTCACTCGGGTTTTTGGGGAACCAGTGGGAAAGATAAAAAACTCAGATAACAAAGGTTATAATGAGAATGTTACGCTGCTCTGTAAATAGACCGTGTGAAGCACAAACTGAGGGAGTAATGTTGTAAGCTGTTGCCCTTTCCCTTGTCGGTCCTGGCTGGAGACACAGAGGTGACCCCTCTGAATTAAGAACTCCTACCTCCTTGCCAGTTAGAGAGGGAATTTTGGACACAGAACAAGTGAGGGACCCTAACCTGGGTACAACGCTTGGAAAAGCGTAAAAGGTCAATGATTGGGAGAGGCCAAGGAACCGGGAAGAGTGGTTACCCCGCAAATTCGCCGTACGGGACTCATTATTGATTAAATACGGTGAGAAAGACCGCCAAACAGAGGTGGTGGAACGAGTTGGTGAGTACCCCCGAACACACAAGAGGTCCCGTAGCTCTTAGAGCTGGCACATTACCTATTGTGTTGGGGGGACACCTATGGGGCCGGCGAAAACTAGGAGAGGGTGGCGTAACTTATACTGGCCGCAATCATAACAAGAGGAGCGTGGATATGATTTCTGCGTCTATAGTTCTATGCAGGAGTGATCAGGGTCCATCGACCCTAGCTACCACAATTTCCGGCAGATTCCATTGGTTCCTTCCCCATTATAGGGATACCATTGCAGCGGATTAGGCTATGGATCTCAGGTCGCGTCTCCCTCCTCTCAAATCACGCTAGTAGGGACACCAGGCATAATTCTTGTAGTAATGAGATGTATGAGCACAGCTTGAAGCTATGATAGCGTATAGACCCTAAGACAATACTCCTCCCTCTTGAAGGGATGTAGCTAGGGATGGCTGTTTCAGACTAGTCATCCGTACAGGGATCCCATGGCTGATCCTGACCGGATCAGGGTAACTCTCGTTTCTTGCTCACAAGGTAACCAAAGAGCTATGCGCCTGTAGAAAAACAAGTTTGCCCACCTGCGCTCCTCCGTGATACTCATCCCCAGATCGATGGTGCTAGTAGAGCGCCTTTACATAAAACACCGTAAAGGGTCATGTTAGACAAAAAAGGCTGGGTGGACAAGGATAGGCTATGGATTGGCGACCAACTGTTGCCTATCTTATGTTCTTGACCATTCCGGGAAAGGTCACATCTAGGCATCCACGGGGTCTCTCCCATTCGAGGCTGCTATATGGGAGACTATCCCGAAGGCTCCGTGGAGCATATCCAGAGAGAAAACATGGGAGCAAGAGGAAAACCCTTTACAGAAGTGTCATAGTTGCCATATAAGCCCGGGACATGCAGGACGGATGCACAGGCTCTTTATGCCCATTGTTAAGGGAGAACATGGCATAGCACAGAGACGCGGGAGGAGCCCAGGCCCTGGTTTACAACAGACCGCAAGAGTCAGGTCTTTTCATCCCGGGGAAATGGGTGCTCGTACTTTACCAACAGTAGGGGGGGGGGTTTCACCCCCCCCCCCCCACCCCCCCCCCCCCCCCCCCCCCTCCGCTGGGGGGGGTTTAAACACACTTGTAGAGCACAGGTCCTAGCGAAATGGCGGCCCCCTATGAGATCTGTGAACGGGTGAGTGAGGTGAATTACAAGGTTTTACCAGCCAGAGAAAAATAAAAAACCCTACCTAAATTTATCCATATATAACCCTCATCAAACCCTGGAAAGGACCAGAAAAGGCCACTGGTGACTGCAGGGGAAGTCAGGGGAGTCCCAAACAAGGAGTTTACCCCCCGTCGTATAGCGGAGTCCTTGTCAGAGGTCCAGAGACGGAGGTCCGGGAGTTCCTACAGAGGACAATGAGGGTATTCTCTGAACTGCCTGGCCCGGACAGATGTCATCCAACATGACATTGTCCACCGAGCACGGCCAAAAGGTGTGGCTGAGACCATACAGGGTGCCAGATGCCCAGAGGCAGCCATTTCATAAGGAAGTGAGGAACAATGCTAGCTCTCATGGGGTAATATGAGAAGTCGCAAAGTGGGTCGCGTTTCCAGCCCATCTGTGCATTATCCCTAGAGAAGCCAGATGGTTGCTTGCGGTTTTGTAATGACGTAGCCTCTGCAAGTTGAAATGAACGTCTCAAATTACGATGCCACTACCCATGACTAAAAAAGGCGCGACGAGCTGAATACTTAGAGGTTTGGACCAGCGAGGTATATGACCAACCTTAGACCTCATCAAAGGGTATTGGAGGTTTCCCCTCCACAGATGAGGCCAAAAGAGTGAACGGACAGTTTTCCTACCACCAGTAGGGACCACTTCCAGTACGTCGTCCCTTCCCTGGCTTGCATGGGGCCCCTGCTGACCTTTCAGAGGTAACTGGACATCATCCGGCAGCGCCTAAAAAAAAATATGCAGCCGAATACGACTGCGATGACTTGTAGAGCTCAGGTCTACAGCGCCGATTGGCTCGTTATTGCGCATCTGGCTAAGGAACTGCAAGCAGGTCCTAGACGAGCGCAGATGAGGGGCGCCCCGTCTACACCACGCGCCAACCCACAGAAGTGCACAATAGGGCTAGAGGAAGGAAGTGTCTACGTAACCTTCGGGTATAATATTGGCCGAGGGGTCATCCGCAAACCCCAGGTTATACAAGCTCGAGGCCATTTCCCTAGAAGCAAAGTTGGACATAAACCTGTGATCAAGAAACAGGTTAGATGCTTCCTGGCATTGCAGAGTATAAGTCACCAACGGAGGTTATGTGCTCAGTCCTTTGCCACAATAGGCTGCCACACTCTCACAGATCGTCACCAAGGCCGAGCAACAATGCCAACCATAATAAAGTGAGAACCCCGGGAGGCTGAGCAAGCCTTTCTGAAAACTTAGGAGGAACTCTGTAAGAGACCTGTACTGGTTACCCTGATTTCAGAAGGGCATCATAGTACAGACAGGGAGCGCTCTTCAGTAGGATGGAGTGTTAGAGTGTGCCAGTCACTGTCCCATAAAGGCAGTTAATGGGTAGAGAGACTCACGCAACAATTCAGGGTTACCTCAGCAGGAAAGCTGCTCCGGCGAGGAGCGAGGACCGAGAGAAGAACTTACTCGACTATTGTTAGATCGAGGGGATGTGTCTGTTGCTCTAGATATGGGCAATTACGATGGCGACTGAGTTACTATCTTGGGTGGGGAGGGAACTTTAGAGGCTGATTCGCACTGATCACTCCCATTAGAACATGGATGGCCCCAAAAACAAAGGGAGGAATGCGAGGTGACCGGGTTGGTTCCTGGCCCTTACCTAGGAATTATTAATGTTTCTGTGTATGTAACACTCCCGTCCAGGGTCCTCAACAAGCAAAAGCTAGACCGCACTATCATAGGTAACCATCGTTTCGGGGCAACAGTGTGCCTCCGCCCCTCCAAACGGGTCTGATAGAGGGGGGCGGGGATTATGTAAAGGTGCGAATCACAGCAGCGTAGAAGAGTAGTGTACAATGGAGTGTACATCCGGCAGTGTCCTGGCATGCACCCTTTCGCAATGTCCAATACACATAGCGCCCCAGGAGGTAAGGAGAATGGGGGAATAGAAACGGCCAAACCTTCAATACGCACGGTGTCAGACAGTTTTAGAACTGTCAAACATATGTTTATCATGCGCTACATTTGTTTAGTTATGCCTTCAGCCATTTCCATGGGATGCCTTTCATTGGAGTGAGCTATATAGAGCAGGAGGGTGCTCACTTCCTCTCAAGACTCATGGGTGACTGGAGGTATAAAGTCAGCCAGGTAAGCTGACTATGGTGGTTACAAACCCCTGGCTTACCTTCAAGCCTTGTGGTGGAGGTCCTGCTGGAAAACCAGCAGGGTTGAACTTGCAGACTGACAGTAAAGCTGACCTCTGTTAGTTTAGAGCCAGACGGGCAGGCGTTTTGTTTTGTTAGTGTTTGTGCATGCCTTGCAATGTTGTACTTTCTGTTTGCTGCTAAATAAAATACAGACGAAGCCCTGTAATACTGGAATACGTCTCTGTCTCTGCCTGTAACAGATGAAGTCACGATCCCAGAGCCGCTAAAAGTCACAATATATATATATATATATATTATATATATTTATTATATATATATATATATATATATATATATATATATATATATATATATATATATAGTTAGTGTTAGTTATTTCTAATATGCAGTTGAAAACGTTAAGTTTCATACACTTTATAAAAAGACACATATATGGCATGTTTTTCTCACTATCTGACATGAAATCTGAGAACAACCTTACTTTGTTTATTATATTAGGTCAATTACGGATCATCAAAATTTTATATTTGCCAAATTGTCAAAATAGTGAGAGAGAATTCTCTTTAAGGCATTTTTATGACCATTTTATATATAAATTTTACATATAAATAAAGAGTATTGTTGAAATTAGGCAGGGCCCCAGTGGATTTTTTGTCAGCATGTCATAACTTCAACTGTTTCAGAGTTAAATTAATAAAATAATTGGTGTTAAAAGAGCACTTGAAATGGCAGTTTTTTAAATGTTTAAGTTTTTATATATTTTATATATTGAGGTTTTTAATAAAGACTTTAAGAACACCCCAGTAGATAGGGAGCCTAAGTTGTTTGGGACGCCTTCCTTAATAGTGACCCGTCAAATGTGAATAGAAAAAAACAAAAATAAAAATCCCCTTCCCAGCAGCCTTTAAGATTAAGTGGTGGGGAAGTGAGCCGAAAGGCATCCTGAGGATGTTGCAAACAGTTAAATAATCTAGTATCAACCCAGCAATGCTATAAGAATCCTGGAACATTAGAACTCTCTGAGCTCAGGCAACCAGGGACCTCCAGGCAACTGCCTAGTATACCCAATGGATAAGACAGTGCTCCTAAACAGTGGCTGCCAGTCAAGACACAGTAAATCTACCCAGTTGTATCTCGTAGAGTTTTTACTAGGTACTTATGTCCGTATAACACTATATGGTATGTCAGAATGTATCCTTCAGGTATTGCCCCAATACCATTAACAGCACCTTCACATTCATCACAATAACACACATAAAATTTACACTCCACGGGGGACCCACTTATTAGGTACACCGTCCAACTGTCGTTAACACTTCATTTCTATCAGCCCAATCACATGGCGGCATAACTCAGTGCATTTAGGCATGTAGACCATGGTCAAGGACATCTCTGCAGTTCAAACCGAGCATCCAGATGGGGAAGCAAGGTGATTTGAGTTGCCTTTAAAGTGGCATGGTTGTTGGTGCCAGAAGGGCTGGTCTGAGTATTTCAGAAAACTGCTGGATCTTTCTGGGATTTCACGCACATACCTCTCTAGGGTTTACGAGAATGGTCCGAAAAAAGAAAAAAATCCAAGTGAGCGGGCAGTCCTGTGGGCGAGGAAATGCTTGTTGATTGCCAGAAGGTCAAGGAGAATTGGCAGATGGTTCGAGTGATAGAAAGGCAACAGTGACTTCAAAATAGCCACGGTTACAAACTCAAGGTAGGCCAGAAGTAGCATCTCTGAACGCCACAGTCGGCAATAACTTTGAGTGCAGATGGGGTACAGCACCAGAAGAATCTAACCGGGTGCCATCCATTCAGCTAAGAACAGGATAACTGAGGCTCCAATTTGCCCAAGCTCATCGAAAATTGGTCAGTAGAAGATTGGAAAAAACGTTGCCTTGGTCTGATGGAGTCTGATTTCTGCTGCGTACATTCGCGATGGTGGGTCAGTATTGGCATCAACAACATTGGAATTGATTGGATGCCATCCTGCTTGTATTCAACGGTTCAGGCTGGTGGTGGTGGTGTCATGGTGTGGGGAATATTTTCTTGGCACTCTTTGGGCCCCTTGGTACCAAATTGAGCTTCGTTGCACACCTTGTGGGGTATCTTTGCCTTCGTTTGTTTTGTGGCATGTGTAGGTTGGCTTAGGGGGGCCTTACCCGTGTTCTAGCTGGGGGTTCTTTGTTTGGGGTGGAAGGTGAGTGGATTTTTTGATATTTTGTGTTATATGTTAGAGTGTTATGTGTTTTATATATATTTTTTTTAGTGATGTTAGTGCGCAGATATAGTTTGGGTTATTATGAATTATCTGGTCACTTACTTGGTTCGTAATAAGGGGGGGGGTAGGTGCAGGTGTTTGCTCGTGTGGGGGCTGGGATGGTATGGGCGTCGCGGGGGAATTGTAGGAAGGGGGAGCGGGTGGAGGGGGATGGAATGGATGGGGTTTGGGTTGGGGGTGATTTTTGTTGGTAGGTAGGTGGGTTTTATATGTGGGAGAAGGGAGTGGGTTTCTCTGGGGTTTTGGGTTTGGTGTTGGGGTTTGGGGGGATGTTTTATGTGCAGTTCCTCTGGTTCTGTATTTTTAAAATATACTTAAGGTCCTGCAGTTTTCACTTCGTGCCACTAGCTCTAATAATCGTCTGACAACTTCCTGTTTGTTTAGAGAGCTTTTCAGCAGTTGGAGGGGGGGTGGTTCCGGGTTTGGGAAAAACAGCAAAAAATGTGGAGGGGAGGTATACCACCCATAAAACTACACAAAGTGGTTGGGTAGGTTGGTAGGAGGTTGGTGTTTGCGTGGGGTCGTGAGTTACAACAGAATCCCATACCAAGATCGTATGTGTTAGTTGTCGCGTTTGGGGCGGGGAGTTGTCTGGCTCATTATAGTTAAAAGCAGGGTTCGAAAACTGAAAGGCGACCCCATTGTGTACGATAACACAGATCCACCAGTCACAAGGAGGAGAATGTACACAGCTCCCCTCTCCCCGTCCATCACAGTGAAAAACTCTCCTATCAAGTCTAATGGGACAGAACCTGTCTTAAAGAAATCATATGTGCATGAAAGCTGCTGTTAAAAGATTTCTCTCTGACTGCTGTTTTTTTTTTTTTTTAAAGCAGTTGCAAGCTAGAATTGTCTTCCCCAACATATCATATATAGGAAGGCTGAATAGGGTAGAAAGTACAATCGGGAAATTTAAAAACACGGACTGAGAAGGAAAAGAATATGGAATCAGGGTCTTGATTTTAATAAGTAAAAATACAAAAAAAAAATTGGCAAACAGGATTCCCTTTTTTTTAAATGATTGTTAAACTGCAAACCTGATGCAGCGAGAAAAAGTCTGTTTTAGTTTTTTATTCTTGGCTGCCCTCTTTAATGTAGGTATAACCTGTGTTTAAGTTTTTTAAGGAGGTGTTCTTTTCACTGACTTGCGCCCTTCTGCATTGTATCTAATAGTTATGACGTTGGCTCATGCTCTGGCCTGGGGGGGGGAGCCTGCCGAGTGCGGGTTTGGGTTGGCATTGTGGCATGTGGCGGGGGTTATGTTTTGATGTTGTGGTTATGTAGGTGGTGGAGGGTTTTGGGCGGGAGGAGTTGTAGTTTGTTGGTGTTTTTTCAATTGGGGAGAGAAGGGGGGGGGGCATGGTCGTCTCTGTTGCATCGGGCTTGGGTGTGGGGATTTGCACGATTGTAGGGTTTGGCACGGGGTCTGTGTGGGTGGGCTGGGTTAATTTTTGAGTGTGCGGGTGGTCGTTTACGGGTTTTAAGTGGGAGTTGTGGGGTGAATTTTAAGGGGGCGAGGCTGGGGAGGGGGTGGTAGGAGTTAGTGGGTTGGGGAAGGCTTTTTGGGGCTGATAGTGGGATGGTGGTATGTGGGTTGTGGGTAGTGTGGGGGTGGGATGGAGTGTTGGTCGGTGACGATTCTAGAAATGATGTTGTTACGGCGCGCGGGGGGGGTGGAGTGTAGAATTGATGGGAAGAATAGGATGGATTGTGTGGTGCAGAGATGGAGAAATTTGCAAATGTGCGGTGTGGATGCTGGGGGTGTGGGAGGTGGGAACTCGTGTGGAAATTCTCTTTAAGGGAAGTTGCCCTGTTCAATGAAAACTAACAAAGTAAACAAACAGTTTTTTTTCTAAAATTAGGCCAGGGTTGGGGATATGACCTACTGATCACCCGTTGTTACTCCGAGAGTCTCCTACTGGTATCCAACTACTCCTTCACTTCTAGGTCTCTTGGAACTCCACAGGGGGGAGAAGGCGTCCACTCGGATAGATGGTTGTGTGAAATGGTGTGCAAATCATTGTGTGTTGTGTATGTGAAACCTTAAGTGTAGAGATGTGGATCCCAGGTAGCTCTGTTAGGGCCCTGAGGGTTGTGTAGGGTTATTGTTGGGGGAAGGGGGGGGTCGTGGGGACCATCGTGGGACTTTTTTAACGGTCGATTTTATTAATCTTAAGGACAAACCCTCTTTTAACAAGGGGTTATTGCCTTGACAAACATTGAATGCCATTATTGTATAGGTTGATTGCAGATTAGGTCTATCCTCTGGACCAGCAACCTATCTCCAACATGAGCCCTTGAAGCTCCCCATTCTGATCTGGTGTCTTTGCAAAGTATTGTCCTATAGTATAGGCTCATTCGCAAGTACAGACAAGCAATTTGCATTCTGTTGTACTCTATACCCCTCTGAAATAACATTGGGTGAGTGACCAGCCTTCATGAACTGGGGTGTTTTCGGAGCCTATCTATGGGTGTAGATGCTCGATCACAAAAGTGGTACTTCTTTCTTTTGTTTTATTGTGACGGGGGGTTTATAATTTATGGGGCAGAGTTTTGGTGGTTTTTGATATTGGGGGACAGAGGCGGGATGTGGTGTGATGTAATTAGGGGGACTGGTGGTAGCGTAAGGGGGGTAGTCGTTTTCATTTAACTATAATAAAAATTATTATATAATTTGCTCTATTTTCAAGACGCCAAGAATACTCCTGGCGTCATTGACCCTTAGTTTGTGCTACAAGCTGTTGTTCCCTAAGAGGAATGGAATAAAAACCATCCCATTGTGGTAGTAGTAACATCCTTTTTTGGGGAAGTTTTTTGAGTGGTTATAAGTCCACTGCATGATCCCATCAGGAACATGCTGTAGTTTATTGAATGAGGGTTTGATATTGGTCAAAGAGAACAGGTTTGAAGTTGCGATACAGGAGCTTACGTGGTGTTGGTGGTCCGAGAAATGTTATTGTTTGGATGACCTATTCAATACAGGTGGGGGTAATTAACGTGCGGCCAATTAGAGGTTGGATCCTGGTAACCTAGGCCCTCGGGGAATGGTAGTTTTGTCACTCGTGGAGATAGGGAAGTGAGCTGGGAGATGGTAGTATATAATAATCACTGATACGGTACTCATAGTTCAATGAGTTTGGTGGTATGAGACACACGTGGTGCAAATTGTTATACTAAGTAATAGAAGGGTATACAGTTCAGTAGTATTTATGATGTCCTGGTGGGTTGGTTGAGATGTGAGGTGTAGGTGAATAGAGGAAGTTGGGAATAATTAAAATAGGTAATAGAAGTGAGGGTGAAAAGGACAGTTTATTGGTCATTTGTTTTACCAAAACTTGGCAAGTGGGTGTTGGGGGGTTAGGGGCTAAAAAGAGTCACCAAGGGGGTAACAGGAGAGATTTAGTACCAAGTTACATGTATTCAAATGGTCCACAGATTATCTTGGGTTTTGTTGTGTGGTGTTGGGAGGTGAGACCGAGGCTATGGCTGTGAGTACTTCGATATCCTTGTGAATTGTATCTTATTGGGGGAGAAGGAATATATGGTTAAAGATTGTGGTGTTAGGGGATGCAAGTTGATACAGTTACAAGATGTGGATTCGTAGGAACAGGGGGTGGTAGGCTAAAGGAGTCGCAGTACCTCCATATAGGAGGTTTAGGTAGTTATCTGGTTGATACGGAGGTTTGTTAGGAACCTTGCATGGGTTGGACAATTGGAAAGAGGGGGGAATCGGTGTGGTAGGTCGTGAACAAACATGGGGGGGGGTGCTTTTTTTCAGATATGAGGTGAATGGGGAAATAGGAAATGGAGGAATTTATGGTTGAATGATTGAATGGGGTTTTTATGTGGTGACAGAGTGGGGGGGGGTGGTAAGCGTGGTTATGTAGGTAGGGATAGACGGAGAGAATTTGTGACGAATCGTGGAGTCGGGGGTTGAAGGCGGGTTCGTGATGGTTTGTGGTTATTTTTTTGGGTGTCTTATGGGTGGGTGGGAAATTGTAGGGTGAAAGGGGGGGATGTTACAATAGTGGTTATGAGTGAATGTGAGGTGGTGGGGTATGGGTATGGTCGTTTACAGGGGGGGGAGTAGATTGTGGTGAAATGCGGGGTAGAGTAAATTAGGGATATATGGGGAAAAACAATGGATTGAATTTTGGAGATGGGAGGTGTGGTAATTATAGGGGATGGGGGATCAAGGTTAGATTTGTGAGGGTGTTTTATTTGCTTGTGTGTGAAGTCTGACCTGGATGCAGTACGTTGTCCGAGGGGTGCTCGGGATGAGGCATCTGAACTTGTCGTATGCGGGTGGGTTGTGCTGGGTGTATGGTAGTGAAGGAATGGTTCAATGGATGGAGGTTCAGGACTAGTGGTGTATGTGCGGGATGGGTGTGTCTCCAGGTGTGCTTAGAGGTGGTATATTCCGGATTTAACATTGGTCCGTTTGTGGGGTTGAGGTCGGGAGAATATGTTCGGGACTGGTGATAGAGGGGGGTAAAAAGGGGGTTTGTGGGGTAAATTCAATTTATGAGGGTAGTTAGGAGGAATTTGAGGGGCTGGTATGTAATTAAGGGTGGTAGTAGGAATGGTGTGTGGTTGAGGTGTGTGGGGACGTGGGAGTGACGTATAGATAAGGTTAGAGAGGCCTAGCTGGTATAAGGGGGGGAGTCGGAATGAGGGCAGGGGGGTGGGGGAAGTGTGGTTGAGGAATGTTGTAGGTGAGGATGTAGGAGGGAAGGGGGGGTGAATGATTATGGGTTTTATAGGGGTTGAGGGGTGGGGGGTAATATCGAGAATGCAAGGGGGATTATGGTTGGGGGGATGAAAGAAGATGCGTTGTGTTGGGGTGTGTTTGGTGTTTTTTTTTTTTGGGGGGTTGTAGGGGACGGGGGGGAGATGGAAAGAGTAGGGAGAGAATAGCATGGGTGGGGGGATTTGTAGCAATTTCATAGGGGGCTGGGGGTTTGAGTGGGGGAGTGGGTGTGTTTGGGTTTTTTTTGTGGGGGGGGGGTGGGGGTAATGGGAGTGTGATTGTGGGGAGGGACGTGAGAATGTCGAGGGGAGGGAAGGGTGAGGGGTGGGGTAATATAGGGAGTGGGGAGGAATAGGTGAGGAGGTCGGGGGAAGAGGATAGTAAAGGAAGGGGTGTGGTGGGCGGTGGGGGGGGGAGGGTGGAAGGTAGGTAGGGGTTTATAGGGAGGGGGGGGGGGGTGGGGGGGGGAAGAGGGGTATGAAAGGGGGTCGGGACTCATGGGGGGGGATCGGGAAGGGGGAGATTGGTGTGGTGGGGTGGTAATGTATAGAGGTGGGTCAGAGATATGAGGGGTGAAGTGGTGGGGGGGTTTTTGTGCATGAATTGGGTGGTGGTGGGAGGAAATGTGGTGAGTCTTATATGGGGAAATGGGATTAGTAGTGGGGTGGAGAGAAGAGTTTGATGTTGGTTTTGGTGAAGGAAGTATCTTGGATGGGGGGGGGGGAGAAAGAAGGGTACTTTTTTTAATCGTGGGTTGGTGTGTTTAGGTTTGGGGTGGTTATGGTGGGGATAGTGGACCCGTGGGGGCACAAGAATCCGGTTAAGGGGGGTACGGCTGGATGAGTCGTCATTGTAGGATTATTTGTTGGTCACTTGGTTTGAGGGGCACTTTTGCCTCGAGTACGGTTCCTGCAACCATTTGGCTATAAGGGAAAGCTCGTGTATACTTTTGTGTTATGACAATAAATTCCTGTTTCCGTTATGAGTGTCTACAAGCCGTTCTGATTCCATTTAGGTTGTCTGGTTGGGTTTATGAGCGTACCCTGATGTATGTTACAGCTGGATGTTTAGGCCGACCTACTAGCCAGATTTGTGCCTGGTGGAGGTCTGAGGCCTGGGGGGGGGTTGAGGGGGGGGATCGAGATGCTGTAACAAGTGGTGAGTGGTGTGGGGGATGGAGTGTCCCCACATGGGTGAGGGTACATGTTGGGTGGCCATTGGGGCAGGTCCTGGACATGTTCGGAAGCTGGGGTGGCTTCAGACTCAGGGGAGGTCTGTGTGTATGGTAACCAGGCCCCCGGGCGGGGATGGTCGTCCGGGAGTTTGTGTATGGTTCCCTGCCTTCTTTGGGGGATACTGCCTGTCGAATAGAGCGATAGTTTCCTGCATTAGTCTCAGGTAGACACTCGTGGGATGATGAGTGGATGATGATTTTTTTGTCGGCTTGGGATGGTTTTTGTGATTTTTGTTTGGCGCCTTTTATCTCCTCTATTCTGACAGAAGTTTGCTGAAAATTGACTTGGCATTGGCCATATCGCCGCGTGTATGGGGGTTTTTGGGGGTGGCCATGGGCACTTAGTTTTGTGGTACTGGGGCTTATCGTGTGTGTGTGGGCTGTGTTAGGGGGTATGGTGTTGGATGCTTAGCTTTTATGATTCTGTTAATTGGGTAAATGGTGGTTTTTAATTGCTCTCTTGTCATATGGTCTTGGCCAGTATTTGATACATATCTTTAGTCACTAATTGCAATGTCAAAAGGGCAGGCCCACTGAGTGCGGAGACCCCAACCCCTGGTTCGAAGTGGATTAATTCCCCCCCCCCCCCGCCCCCAATTGTGTTGTCGGTGATGCTGATCACCTATTCTTGTGCGTCTTGATTCCCTTTTGCAGCCACCACACTCCTCAAATTCAGGTTGTGTTCGTACATGATTGAGCGATTTTTTTATTTCTATTGACAGGTTGATTTTCTGTTCCTCCTGTTTTTTTCTTTCTGCCTTCTTATTTATATTCGGATTGATATTCTCTTTTTTTGAATTTGAATGGATGGTTTTTGATTAGTGGTGTTCAGGTGGCTTTGGTTGGGTGGCAGGGTGGCTGGCCTTCGTTTTTGGATATCAACATTAGCTTGCACTACAGTAAAAGGCTAAATTCACACAGTGTTTTTGATCCATATTTTGCTGAATAAAACATGCATTTTATGCAGCAAAAATAAAATGTAATTACAGAAACTCACTGTTAGATCCCAATTTGACTTTGCTCATTAATGTTTTATGCTTTCCTGTAAGGGCATGTTCACATGGCGTATTGCAGTGCGTAATGTGCATGCCACAATACGCCGGGTGTTTAAGAAGTACGCTCTGGCCGGAGAGTACTTCTTAAGTGCAGGGGGAGGAGGGAAGGCCCCATGCACTTCAAACATCCCCGCCGTGTAAATGCCGGGAAGAAGTGACATATTACTTCTTTTCCCCAGCGTCCAGTACTCGTCGGGGAAGAGGAGGTTATTGTGTGCTCTCTATGGCGTGCGTGGTTGGTGGTGATGTGGGGGCGATTTACTGGGCGTATGTGGTGTTTTTTGGGTGAGTTTATTAGTTGTTTCTATTTGCCTTTTGATCCCGCCCTGTGTCATCGTCCACTGTTGCAGCCGGTGCTGTTCCTGATCGGAACCACTTTTTAGTCACTATACTACTATTTGTTTATTAACAGTGTGGTGGTAATGCCATAGTTGTTCATGGTTTGGTAGTATTATTGGTTTTACATGCTAGAATTATTATAATGCACATAATTAAGGGTCAATTAGAGCTTGTGTTTTACTATCAGCTGCTAAAGCCTTGATCATTTTTCTCCCTTTATTCAGGTCATTTCCTTGCAGTGCAGTCTATGGTTCATCTGCACATAGTTTGAAAGAGGCTGACATAAGCCTAAGAGGGCCATTACCCTGAAAAACGCTGCAGCTTTTTTTTTACATATAGTATTCTCTTTTGGGTGCTGTTCACATACTCCACCAATGACACACTTAATAATAATGTTGTTATAGAGATGGCGAACGATTCTAACCGAAGTTGGAATTCGTTTAGAATTTCACGGGAAACTTTGAACTGTACGGAAGTCGAAGTTTGGGGTGATTCGCGGGAACGAAGCGTTTTTTTTTTTTTAAAATGGCCCGCAGCACTGGCGTTACTGGGGCAAAAACTCTGGGGGGAAAAGAAAGGAGTAGCCTAAATGACATGGCAGAGTGAACCCAATCAGAGCCCGGCGGGATTCTGTGACGCCCCGCACTATATAAGTCCGGCGCGAGCGGGGCAGTTCACATCCTCCTGTGCCGTTTTGTGCGGGTAGAGTGAGTTCGGGTTTTTAAAAATTTTTTTGGGGGTGAAAATTTTTCTAGGGATTTTTTTTGCTAATTTTGGGGGGTTTTGGTTGGTAGTGGGCCAATTGGATACTTTTAAAACACTGTGTTCTGAGAATTTAAAAACCAAAGGGTTTCTGTTGTTTTGCGGACTTTTTGGCGCTTTTTTTTCCCCAAAATTTCCACTTAATTTTTGGCAGTCATTTTTTTTGCGCAATTTAGACAGGGTTTAAATTAGCGTTTTTCTGCTGTTGTAGTCGGGTAAAATACGTTTTTTTAACACGCCCTAGTTTTAATTTTTGGCAGCAAATTTCTGTGGAAACTTTATTCCAAGGGTTAAATTTAAAAAGTTTTTTGCTGTTGTAGTCGTAATAAAAACGGGTTTTTTTAACCCAAAGAAGAAATTTTGCCTTTTTAGAATTTTTCCAAAAGGTTAATTAATGTTTTTTTGCTGTTGCGTCAGAAAAATTCGTCGTTTTAACCGCACATAGCTTTTAATTTTGTCAGCTCATTTCTTTTGTGCGTATATTCCAGGGTTACCCAAGTGTTAGTGGGTTAATTTGGGTCAAGTACAGGGTGTGTATTTTTTATTTACAGATATCTTCTTAAACAAAGTCTGTAAACTTTTGAAAAAAACGTATGTCAGACAGAGAGGTGGCGGCTCTTCACATGCGGTGGCAGTGGCCAAAATTTGGAGAGGGGCCCCGGTCGCAGCACAGTAAGTGGCGGGCGCAGCAGGGGTCATCGGTGGGCAGAACTGCCGGTGTCATCTAACGGGGTGTGTGTTGACCGCAACCCAAGGGGTTTGATTTGGGTTGACTAAGTCATCCGTTCCCCCCAATGTATTGACAACCCAGCCCCAAAAGGGCGGTGGGAAAAGTCAGACATTTCCCCTTGTTGGCATGGCCGGGGGGGTCCGGCCTCACCCGCTCAACCCACCCCTGTCCCATCCCGGGTTCCTCAGCCGGATTCTTGTGGCGGGTCAGCGCCCCTTACAGTAGGATGAAAAATTTGAGGAGGGGCAGTCGCAGCTACTTGGCAGGAAAAAATGGGGCCAAAAATCCACTGCTTCTTGCAGTGGCGGCAAAGTATAGATGAGAGAGTGGCATGGGGGTCATGTTGTGAGGGGTCGTCTCTGCATACCCCAAAACGTTTGGGGGGACAGCAGTGAAGTCAAAAAAATATCGATAAGTGTAGCCCACCCCACTTGGGGGCCCGGGTGAAGCAAGGGCTTATCATCGTCAGGAGAAGAGGGGGTCAGGCGCGGCGCAGCAGAAGTGTGTAGTGTGGGGGTGGGGCACAGGGTAGCACAAGCGGGTTGGGAGCCAAGCGGTAGGGGTAGAAAACCTGCTTCGAGGTCCCAAAAAAGTGCGGGACGGGGCTCAGCGAGGCAGCGGCGGGAAATAGTCATCAGTCGGGGGTTGGGAGTAAAATAGCTACTCGGCGGTGTGGAGTTCTTTGCTAAGGGCACCGGGGGGAGCCCAACAGGGTTAGTAGAATCTGTGGGCAGAAAAATGAAGCTGGCCAGGGAGCTAACGTTGGCCCCGGCCCTGCATCAACACTTGCAGCGTCACCATCCGGTGGGATGGGAGAACTGGCTCAGATGTGGTGGTCCATCCGCCCCCGCAGCAGCAGTGGCACGCATGCCTTGAACCCGTCAAGGGTCCACCCCTCGCAGAAGGGAGCTGTTTCTCTTTGCCATTCTCCCGGGCCGATGCACTCTGCCCCCCCCTTAGAAGTCGCGGACTATGGGCAGCCAAACTGGTGTGTGGCCCCAATTGCGAGTTTGCAGTGGGAAGCTGTCCTCCCCGGCCGTGTGGGGATCAGAGCGAGTGTTCGTGCGGCGGGGGCCCTCGTACCCCGGAGAACCCCCTTGTCCCCGGGAAAAGTGGAACATGACCTTTGTCAAGATGAATTTGTGTGGATGGCCAGGATTTCCCCAACCAATGCCTTTGCGCAGTTTTTTCGCCATGACGCCTCACCAAAATTTGAGAAAAAAATCTGGGGCAAATACCTGCCCATTCTTGCCCCACCGCCTGATGCCAAACCCTTTGTGCCTTTTCTCCCTCTCCCCAACCTCTTTTCCGGGAGGTATTGCCCCCCACCTCCAATCGTTTATTGTGCCACTCTATGACCTCATCTGCTGCTGTTTCTGTTTGTGGTTTCTGTGCCATCCACAGTGTTTTTTTATTGGCCAAATTTTTCTGACCTCCCCCTTTTTTTTCCCCCACCCCGTCTGGGGTGCTGTGTGACCTCCACACTCTGTCATTGTGCCACTGTCTGACCTCATGCTGCTGCTGTGGCTCCTGCCGTGACCTCCAAACTCTGTCATTGTGCCACTCTGTGGCCTACTCCTGTTTTTGCCACCTCCAGAATGTCATAGTGCCACTTTCTGACCTCATACTGCTGCTGTGGCTGCTGCCGTGACCTCCACCCTCATGTCATTGTGCCACTCTGTTACCTACTCCGGTTGGTGCTGTGACCTCCACACTCTGTCAGTGTGCCCGTGTCTGACCGCATGCTGGTGCTGCTGTTGATGACGTCATCTCCACACTGTGTCAATGTGCCATAGAAGACATGCAAATATCCCATTTACTGGTCATCTCTGTTTTGGATCAACCTCTGTTTGTTTTTGGCCTTAGCAATACTGATGGATTATTGACCGATTGAAAGCGGACACTGACGGATGAAAGGAAGGGCTAAATAGTCAGAGACGTCAACGCAAAATTACTGCCAACACCCTCTTCACTCATTCGGGGGCCTCTACATGTATCAGCGTTTAACAGAACAGGTTCTGTCATATTTTGTGACAATTTAAAGCTCTGGCCTCATGGAGTGACCCCTGCTGTGCCGTCCCCTTACTGTGCTGCGATCTGTGTCGGCTCCAGTAACCTACTACTGTGTTCTTTGACGCTATCGTAGGATCTTAGCCCTCAGTTTGTTTTTTTCCAGCTGTCGCTGCCATGACTTTATCAGGCTGCACTCCTGCTTAAATTTTTTGGTCAGTTTTGCCCCGTAAGTGCCCAGGGAATTTTAGAGTGAAACGATTCTAAGAACGGTGGCAGTCATGTGCGTGTCATACTAAAACACAACATTGTCTGAAGACCAAACCAAGCTCTCTGTGCATATTTAAGCATGGCACAATGTTCTACAGCACCCTGCAGGCTCTGTGCAGCCTGGAAATAGCTGTTTTTTAAGGTGATTCGTCCCGAAGTAAATCAGACCAAAACTAATTTTGTTGGAAAATTCGGCTAAGTCGGCAAACCGAATTTTTGAGAAATTCGCCCACCTCTAGTTGTTATACCTTTATGACATGTAAGAAGTTTGTTATAACTGAAGATACACTATAAAGGCAGTAATATTTACCTGATACATATGGATGTAGCAAAGTTTAACTTGACAATGATACTTTACTATACTATGTTATATGTTCTTAGATCACTACAAAAGCCATTGGAAAGCAGTGAAAAGATAACCCACTATGATACTGTGGCACAGAAAAGTAATTGTTAAAGGGGTTTTCTTACTACAAAGATTAACTTTCAACACGTATAGAAAATTAAATCAAGACTTTTACCAAGTACATTGCTCATTTGATATTGTTTTGATCGGGAGATAAGAAAGCTTTTAGCAACTTGGGAACAGAGTGTGTTATCTCTAACAAACAAAGGAGATTAATTACTTTTTATTGTTTACTTTGAGCTCTGAAGCCCTCTACACTATAGATTAAATCTCCTGAAGTCATATCAATGCAATTGGGAGAGCTGTGGATATAGAACGGATATTCAAAGCCTAATCAGAAAGTGTTTGAAGAGTCTGAAGCTGCCTGTGGCTCTGTGAAACAGCATGGTTAGAAAACTCTTTTAAGGTAGGGGTTTTTCCACCATAGACATTGATGGCATGTTGATAGGATTTGCTATCAATGCCTTTTACGTGCAGGTTCCACCTCGGGGACCTACACCTATCTCATGAACGATCCCTGAAACCTCTCTATTTTGAACGGAGAAGTGGTTGGGACCTGCACCTATCAGACATTGATGATAAATCTTATTGAAATGCCATCAATGTCTGTGGTGAGACAATGCCTTTAAGCTTTGTTACACATATAAATATAAAGAAAACATAGCACTTATAAATATCTCAGACAAAAATAAATACCTTTAAAAACGGATGCCTGCCACCGTACTGAGGATTGAAAAATTGTGCTTCAGTAACTCTACTTCTGATATCCACCAAATGGATTTTAGCAGATTCTGCAGCTTGTTCCATTGTGTTCTTCAACTAAAATGAAAGAAAATGGTTGAACAATAATGGTTGTAAAATATAAATTGGTGTCACGGTCCATACTGCGTTCCCCACTCCGGATTGCAGACATTGCCATGTCCAATCTGTGTCCCCTGTCTCTGCTGCGCCTCTGCCAGTGTGTATTCACCTGTCCTTGCTCCTGCTTCGGTCCTTGCTCCTGCCCACATCATGTGCACACACATGTCCTTCCTAGGGCGCGCGCATGGTAGCTCGTCGAAGTTTAAAGAGACAGTACACAATTACCTGACCTATGACCTTTCTTTAACTGGGATTTATGGAAATTTCTGCCTCTGCTCTAGTGTCAGTTTGTTGATGTATCTACATTGCTCCTGTCCTCTGTTTGTTGTCCTGGTCCCTGTAACCTGTGTTGCTGACATTCTGGTTCCAGAGCTACCTATGTTTACCCAAACTGCTGAATACTGCCGCTATGCCAGTCTGCTTCCTGTCTTGGACTCTGCTACAGTCTATGGTTGCACCTGCCTTGACCAGTCACCTCTGCCTGTACCCATTGCCGCTTTACTGCACGTCTCTCTGAGGCTACGTCTGTACCTACACCTGTACTTGCTCCTATGTCTTGTTCCCATTGCCAGTCCCAGCCTGCATCTTACTCTGCCTTCCCATTACCATGATTCCAAGTCATATCGCAGGTTTATTAATCAGTGCACCATCCACTTTGAGGCCCTTACACACCAGTTTCCATCTGATCGAGCCAAAGTGGCTTTGCTGTTTTTATGTGTTTTATTAAATGCATAAACAACATGTGAGATGTCACTAGCTTCATCATAGTGGGCGATGATTAAAGCAGTATACCATCACATGGATGGTAACACCTATGAAGAAAAGTGGAGAAGGTGGAAGAGCAATGTCACATATTTTTCGGTTTGAAGGGGGACTTGGTGAAGAGGGTCTGTTTTTTCATGGGGATAAAACTGCAAGAATTAGGGCAGTGTTTTTGATGCTGTTACGATCCAAGAATTTCACAGTAACACAGTCATAATTACTTCTGGCCAAATTTAATTTTTCATACCATGTTCTTCCAATAGTGAGGGTGTTCAGCTGCCAGCAAGGGTGACATCAGGAGGATGGAAACTCCATTACTTTTTTGGGTATCTAAGGCCATATAAATATCTGGTGGTCTGGTAGGTGTTCTGTAGTCCTTCACTGGGGTGGTCATCTTCCAACATGGACAGATAGACTGCACTGAGATTGGATTACAGACTAATGTGGTCTATGGGTTTTGTGCGATTCGGGGGACATACTTGTGAACAGTGAAGCCACCACCGGAATAGGAGAGTAACACATTGTTGTGTAATTTGCTGTTTTTATAGCCATTCCCATTTTTGATAGAGGTTAATGTGTGGGGGGAAGAATTCAGCAATAGGACAGTAGTGTTTTGATAAACAATATGGAGTCGAGAAGCAGTAAACCTCGTTTTCTTCTCCCGGTTTTGGCCCAGCTATGAGCTTGTGTGTTGTGCTGTCAGGGGTTAAAATTTCTGAACCTTCCATGTCTTCAGCAACTTGATCAGTCTGATGCAATATCCTAGCACATGGTAACCCCTTCGAATTTTATCTAGTTTGTACTGTAAATTATTTTAGCACTCACTCGATAAGACTGTCAATCTTTTGAAATAGAGGCTTTGGAAATGAGTTTTCTTCCAAAAGAAGGAATGCTGGGGGACATGTATGATCGGAGCTTTCACACATTTTCAGGCGTAAAATGCGCCTCACTGTGCCGGCTACGCTGTCGGACACCCTAATGCGCTGTTAGGCGCAAGGTTCGCCACTTTCTAATGCGCCTAACATGAAGGGGCGGTCTTTGGGCTTTCTGGGGCGGGACTCACCACATTCGAAAACTCCGACGCATGTATGAATGCGGGTCGGCAAAGTGAGGTGCATTACAGCTCTGACAGGCAGACCTATTTCAATGTGGTCTGTCTGCCAGAGGCGTCGAAATTTGCACCGCATGTATGAGCACACTTCGGCACCGGCATACATCAGGCGCAGTTTTCACTGTAAAAACGTGAAAACAGGCGCTTTGACGCGCCGATCTTCATACATGTCCCCTGCTGTCTCTCTAACACATATACTTTTATGCTTTCCACAAACGGAAACTTAAGCCCCCCAGAGTAATGCACAGTTCAGAGTTTTGAATTGTTGATTTAGTGATTATTGCCTAAGCTTTTTCCACCCATACATGAATGTTTATTACAGTACGGAACAACTGACTTGTGGGAATCTTGTCACCTGTGGAGAACTCGGCTTGAATATCCTAGCAGGAGTGATATGTGTCTCTCTCTGTAGTGGGGTGAAAGGGGTGAGAGACCAAGATATCAGTTGTGGATTAAGTCGAAAAGTTGAAGCACCGATCTTCAAATTAAAGAGGTTATGTTTAAAGAGTTTCCAAGAGAGTCCCATAGATCAACAAATGTTATGCTAACTTTGAAGATAGTACTCAATTATCAGAATTTATGTTTATATGTGAGAGGGGAGAAAAAAAAAGATAAATGAGTATAAAAAATAGAGCAGGAAAAATTACATGATCAATGGTCAGGTGCTAGTCCCAGCACTGTGATGTATATTTTCATGTTGGTGATCCTGCAATGTGCTGTCTGCAGTACAACAGCCCAGCATAAAAAATAACTTTGATCTTAGCAGTTCAACCACGGCATCTAAACTGGTTGACCGAGCAAGGGGACTCCCTCTGTCTGACCACTGGCATCCTGGAAAATTGCCATGGTGGCCAAGGGAATAACAAAGACCTTCAGGCCTGCCGTTGGTCTCTGCCCATAAGGCTATGATAGAGACACCTCCTAATAGACTGCCAGTCAGTTTCCCACTGGCAAACAACAAAGCACTACAATACTACATATTCCAGAGCAAAAGACAAGCGATCAGTTAATCACTGCTTTAGATGTTGGGTATGTGGGTAATGTGCTATGTGATAAGGTGCTAGATGTGGCATAGTAGAATGTGTAGCTACTGTAAACGGGAAGGGAAAGCCTGAGCACAAGATCATCAGAGCATAAGGGTATGTTCACACAGAACGCCCTGCAATTAGGCCGGGTGTTCGGGAGCTCGCGCTGATCGGCGCAGCTCGCGCAGAGGGGGAAGGGCGGTGGCATGCCGGCCACATAGACCGTCATTGCTAGAGGAGAGGGTAGAGGAGTAAAGAAGGCATAATCCATAGTTCTCTATACGTGGTGAAATGCGCCCCAAAATAAGCCGTGTGAACATACCCTAAGGCTGCGGTACGTTGTGATGGTGACTATCTAGTTCAATTAGTTTACACTTTTAAAAATTAGATGGGTCTGTCACTGCTTTGTAATGCCTGGTTCACAATTTTAGAATTGTTAATTTAATGCAGTTGTCCCTCAACATACAATATTAGTTGGTTCCAGGATGACCACTGTAAGTTGAAACCAGTGTTTATACTGTAACTCTATGGAAAACTGGTAATTGGTTCCGATGCTCCAAATGTCACCAAAATGCAAGATAAAGATTAAGGAAAATGAACTAGATGCTAACACAGAAAGTGCATCCTTTCATACAACAATCAGAAAGAGCTGCCGGAAACTGGAAATCATTTTCTATATAAAGGACAGGAGATTCTTGGGTTATGTAATTGACACACAATGTACCCAAAAAAAAGAAAATGAAGCTGCCCTAACCTGGTGCCCAAAGTAACCACTTATTCTGTCACATGTTAAGAGCAGTACAGAACATGTGGTACCAACCTGTACTGTAGAGAGGCGCTATTAGACCACAAGTCACTGTATGTACTGCACTAATACAGATGTATCTAGGACATTGTATGGTGAGTGTGGTTTCAATATACAATATCCCATAAATAGTAAATATATTGTATCCTGAGGCCATTGTAATTTGAGGGATCACAGTATACCACTTTGGCTCTTTTCACGGATACATAGTTTCTGGATTCCTGCCATGCTGGAGCCATGGCCCTGTGTCTAGCTGTCGCTACATAAAGTGTGCATTCTGAGCATGTAGGGGAAAGATTAAATCAGCCTGGAACTATAATAATAGATTATGTCACCAAACAACATAAAGAGCTACATACCTGCTCATTCATTGTTTTCTCTATCAGATCTTCATGTTGAATTTTAAGTTCATTAAAAAGGTCTTCATTTTTCTTTAAGAAATCTGATTCATTTTTAAAGCTGAAATCAATATAAGTAATATTAATGTTACTAACAAGTAAGGATTTGACTGAAAGGCCATGGTCACTTTTGCACTGATCTTTAATGTTTTAAAATTGTTTTTAAATAGTTGCATAGTTTGTAAGGCTGAAAAAAGACAGATGTCCATCCATTGTCCTATAGTGTTGATCCAGCGGAAGGCAAAACCGGCATGAGGTAGAAGCCAATTGTTCTCATTTTAGGGTAAAAATTCCTCCCCGACTCCAATCTGGCAATCAGAATAAATACCTGGATCAACGACCCTTCTCCAGAATCCTGGTCACTATAACTAGTTATATTATTACACCTGCATCCAGACCCTTTTTGAACTCTGTTAGGGAAGTCACGATGACAAGTTCCGCTGACGGAGAGTTGCACAGTCTCACTGCTCTTACAGTAAAGAATCCCTTTCTACGTTTTTGTAAAAATCTTCTTGCCTCAAGATGTAGAGGCTGCCCCCTTGTGCTGGGTGTAAATAGATCATAGGATAGATCTCTATATTGACCCTTGATATATTTATATAAAAAGTCTTTTATTTCCAAATTGTCCTATTAAAAATGTCCAACTATTTTATTTTACAATAAATAACCTTTACTTGCAGAAACCATAATACCCCTTTAGGAACAGGATCGTTTCAATTTTTATAGCAGAAACATTATTATCCCCAAAGAAAATATAGACAAAATCCAGTTTCTTTTGAAGAATGTTTGACCACATAAATTTATACCTACTTAATATTGGAAGCAGAACCAATTTTTCCATGTTTTTCTTCACCCACTTGGAAGTTTTCCCTTTCTTCATCCATTTGACTGTCTCCACTTTCTTCATCCATTTGGCTGTCTCCACTTTCTTTATCCATTTGGCTGTTTTCCCTTTTTTCATCCTCCTTAACATTTTCGTATTCTTCTAATTTATTTTTTATCTATTTGACAAAGTACAACAGAATATTATGTGAATGTTATTTACAAATAATTAGATACTGTAGGTTATGTCTTTTAACCCTTTAACGACCATCCACCATCTTTTGATGTTGGACGGTGCAGGTCGTTCTTCTGCAGTGACGCCAAAAGACATAGCTGCAGATAGAGGAGTTTTCCGGCTCTCAGCACTGTGCTAGTTAACAGCTCTGTTCCTAGAGCATTCCCTGTAAGCGAAGGAAACCTCAGATCCCCGGGGCTTAATCCCTTGATTGCCACGGTCAATCACTGTGGCATAATCAAAGGGCATTCCCCTGCTCCATCGAGTGATTGGGACTACCGGTGACCCAATGGAGCCCGGGGAATGTCTTAACAGTTAGCCCTGGGGACCTATCGTAGCTCCAGGACTGTCTGTGTAGGAAGCCTGTGGTCAGGGCACACTGTGTACTGCCCTGACTGCTGCCTGTGTCATATTGACACAGAAGGTAATGTATTAGCATGCATGACTTTACTTATACGTTGCTAAGTGTAAAAAAAAGTGTTAAATAGTTATCCCTTAATGGGATTTAAAAAAAAAGTAAAAACCTTAAAACATTAAAAGTGTAGAAAAAAAATAAAACAAAAATAAATGTTTAATAAAAAAGTTGTTGTACACACATTACACAAAACAAAACCAACACAAATTAGGCATGTACATGACTGTGCTAACCTATAAAATTCATCTAACAGGTTATTTAGTGTGAAATGTAAATGGTGTAAAAAATAATAAAACACCCCCCACCCCCCAAAAAAAAGTAAAAAACAAAATTCTGTGGTAATTTATGTGTAAACTTAAACTATATCACCCAAAAATACAACTTCTCCCGCATAAAACAAGTCCTGATACAACTGTGTTACTTAAAAGATAAAAAAATTGCAACTGTTGAAATGCAAGGAGGCAAAAACTACAAAATGTAGTACTTTTTATTTGGCTTGAAGGGGATTTCTCAGTACTGGCTTTCGCAGACATAATCTGTTTCTTTCTGTCTTACAGCCTCAAATCCAGGGGCGGGTCTCTCCTCCAAGTAGGCATATATTACCTCACTGAAGACTGGTAACATCTCCCTCCTTAATCATCTTCATCATTCTGTGTGAGCAGTGGGAGGGAGGTGTTGTCACTGCTCTGCAGACCTGCTGCGGTGTTCAGTTCGCATGCCTGCAGAGCTGTCACCTTCCTCCCAGGCTCCAATCCTTGTAACCAGAACACCTGTATTGCTGTAACAATTATACATGGAGCCTTAAATGATGAAACAAATGTGAGAAATGCACTCTGCTCCCCCCTCTGTTATCAGGCAGGAGGTAGAGTGTATAAGGCTTTGTTTTATGGGGGGGGAGTGTATGAGGCTGTGGTATATGGGTAGGGGGAGCAGAGTGTATAAAACTATATTATATGGGTGGGGGGAGCAGAGTATATAAAAGTGTGTTTTATGGGTGGGAGAGTGAATCTAAGAGCTAGAGACTCAGTAATTGCCCAGATCCTTCACATAGAGCTATCACTGGGAGAGGAGCATAGAGCGCTCAGGCAGCCTTTATTACAGACACACACATAGACACTTACAGATTAGCTCATAGCTGCTATACTAAATGACCAATTGCAAAAGTACGATTTTTACTGTCCCCATCATTACAAATATGATCTTTGCAGCAAGAAAACCCCTTTAAGGGGTTAAAGAACAGTAATACTTTTTATGGTGTAAATCTTTCGCGTAAGCATAAAAACAAATATTTTAAATAACCTACTCTAGGACAGTTGTAAAGACAAGAATAAGATAGGTAACATCAAATGCATCTCACATATATATAAAAAGCAATCATGCTCACCTCTTCAATGAGGACCGATTTATTTTTTTAGGATTAGATGGTCAAGTTCTCTAATTAATGCATAAATCCCAGTAGTCTCCAAAAAGCTTTTATTGTCTCCAAGGACATCATGAGGATTTCCCTGAAAAATTAATAACCTTGAGCGTATGTTGCCATTTTAAACCTTTTTCAAATATTTGAAAAAAATAAGTGTCGACTGAATATAAAACAATTGGGTTATTTTCTGGCTTGGGTGATTATCCCAAAGTTATCATATTAAGTAGGGAATATCCTCCCTCACCTTGTCCTAAAGGAATGGTAATAAAGCCAATGCATGGATCATACTGAATATGGTGCTTTTGGGAATGAGAGGTGCTCATTATTTATTAAATGAGTTTTCACATCAATAAAATATGATGGAGTTTTATTAAGATACACCATCATTTACATATTGGCAAAGAGAGTAACCCCAAAATATGCTTTAACTACATAAATAGTAAAAAGATTAAAACGGAAAAAAGGAGAAAGCAAACCTATTAAACAAATTTTTCTTCAAATTATTTTTGGAGTAAATTGACAATCCTGTAAACCCCTTATTGACCGCCCACTGTCTTTTGATGGCGAGTGATGCCAAAAGATATTGCTGCCTTCAAAGAGGGTTTATAGCTCCCAGCATCACAGCTGAGCTAGTAGAGGAGCTGGAGTTAAACACTCCATTCCTAGAGCAGTCTCTGTGCATGGTCAGAATCGGAGAAAGCCTCCAATCCCCGCTGTTTAACCCTGTGATTGCCCCAGTCAGTGACTGTGGCATGACCAAAGGAGAGTGCACTGCCTCAATGGATCATTGTGATTCCCAGTGCATGATGGAACTATGAGAATGTCTAGACAGTCAGCTCTGGGGACGGAAAGTAGTCCCAGGGCTGTCTGAATAATAAACCTGCTGTCAGGACACACTCTGTATTGCCCTGGCAGCAGCCTGTGTCATAATGACATGGAATGTAATGTATTAACATACAGGAGTATGCTTATACATTGTTAAGTGTTAAACAAAAGTGTAGAAATAGTTATCCCTTAATGATATAAAAAAAAAGAGTTAAAAACAAAAGCAGCATGGGAAAAAATACTAAAATAAATATTTAATTAATAAAATTGTTGTGTATACATTACACACAAAAAACCTATATATGTTGGGTATCCACACAACTACAATAACCTGTAGAATTAATCTAGTACGTTATTTAGTATGAAATATGAATGATGTAAAAAAAAATGCAGAAAAATGCTTTTTTAATGTTCATGACAAAAAAAATAAAGAAAAAATTACATAGTTATTTATATGTATACTCAAACTATGCCACCAAATAAATAAAACTTCTCCCGCATACAACCATTTCTCAAACAACGGCATCACTGAAAAATTAAAAAAGTTATAACTGTTGAAACGCAGGCATTCCAAAAGAGATCCTTACTGATCAAGGGACCCCCCTTTATGTCAAAGGTCACCAGGGAGTTATGCAAGTTACTTAATATAAAACTTCAGGTAAATAAGGTGGAGGCGATACAGGGCTGGCCACAACCCACAACAAAAAGGCAAGTAAGGGCCTTTCTAGGTATCATGGGTTATTATTGCAGATTCATCCTGAACTTTGCGAGTATAGCAGCCCCATTAACAGACTTGACAAAAAACAGTAAGTCTGTCATGGTCACTTGGAACCCGGAGGCAGAGAGGGCATTTCAGGTGTTAAAGCTTAAAAAGGAATTTGTGGAACTGGGTGCAGTGCTTTCCCAGGAGGTAGACGGTGAAGAGCATCCGGTCACGTATTTAAGTAGGAAACTCACACCCACAGAAAGAAACTATAGCATTGTAGAACGGGAGTGTTTGGCCATCAAATGGGCCCTTGAGTCCCTCAAGTATTATTTATTAGGACGTCACTTTCGGCTAATCACGGACCACTCTCCTTTAACTTGGATGTCTCAAGCTAAAGAGCGAATTGCAAGAGTCACCAGATGATTCCTGACACTGCAAAATTTTAGTTTCTCTGTCGAGCACAGGGCAGGGAAACTACAGGGCAATGCTGATGCGCTGTCAAGGACACACTGTTTGGTGGCTAAGAGTGTTCAACCCCACAGGTTCGAGCAGAGGGGGAGGGTATGTGAGACAGTGACAGGTGGAGTGGTTGAGGGAAAGTATATTTCCCGAGAATGCTTTCCTATGCGGCCTTAGGAAGTGTATGGACCAATGCGTGTCACCGAGATGCCTGGGCTCGGTGAAGGAAAGCTGACAGTTCTTATGTGTCAGTGGATACTGACATGTTAGTATAAGCGGTTCCAGTCCGCTTTATCAGGATCGGCTTTTCCTGGAGTGGTCAAAGAGAAGGGTTGGTGGTCACTCCCATGCACCAGGTGAGGCTTGTGTAAGACCTATAAAGCCTGGGTCTGCAGTCCTTTCAGGGCTGCTGGTGTAATGCTGAAGCCATTGTGTAAGTAAGCATGTTACGAATGTTTGGAACTCGCCCAGAGTCACTTAATGTTTCCCTGGTATAGTTAGACCCGTCTTTGTGTGTGTAGTTAGAGCTCAGCCGAGCAGTTTTTGTTTTATATTTTGTACCTGAAGTTAAGGCCGTGTTTTTGTTTCTGTCGTTTAAATAAACCCCGGCCCAGCCTGGACTTGAACTTTATCTGAAGTGTCACTGTCTCGGTCTGTTGAAGCCCAGCCCGCTACCTAATTTGGACGCTAATCCCTCACATTATTTAACAATAAATCTTTGGTAGATGTCAATTTATCTATCATTGGTATTTATAACTACTATTTTTCAGATATTACCTCAAAAATATATTGAATTAATATACTATGCATGATAAAATTTGTATTCATGTACTTACCTCTATAGAATGGATTGAACAGTGCAAGACAGGCAGAACAGTTGTGGAAAATATATTCCTTTTCATCTCCTCTGACAAAACCTTGCAGAAGAATAGATATTTTAATAAAATACAATGGACCTTTAAGGTTTTTTTCACATTTCTTTCAATTGTTTTAATCTGGTAGTAATCCATGGGTAATTTATATGGTCCATAGAGTTGGCCTTTTATGTACCTTTTATTTTTGTCTTAGAGTACAAACCATCTGTTGGAAGTTTGTTCCAACCATCTACTACTTTTTCAGTAAAATTATATTTTTCTGCATCTGTTCTTCCCCCCCAGCTAATTTCAAATTGTGTTAATTTCTCATGTTTGTAATTTCATATTAAAACATTTTATTTTTTAACCTTATTTACATTTTTAACATATGTAAAGGAATTCCATCATATTTTTCTTTACCCTTCTTTCCTCCTGTAAAATATATGATTTTCGTTATCTCTTCTCTTTCTCCTCTTCCCTCCTGTAACCCATGTCAAAGTTTCCAATATGTCTCCCCCTTTCCTTCTAAACATTTGTAAGGGTTTCAGTCATGTGCCTCTTTTCCCTTCTATAGTCCAGGCTATACAAATTGAGTCCTTTAAGAGTTTTTTTTCATCAATATTGGTGTCATAAAGTTGCCAAGAGTTATTTTAAAAAGTTTTTAAACAGGGAAATCCCAGGTGGATGGTATTCTCCTAATCACAGCACGGGACATCCAGAAAACAACAGTATCCAAACTTATACCAAGTTCCTCTTAAGTCCCATAAAGACATCATTTTGTGCCTTAAACATGGCAGGAATGTATTTTGGACCTGATGAAATGCATACTGAGGTGAAGAGATGTTCTGACAATACAACATGCTTATTAGTCCATCGGGGTATGAAGAGAAATCTAAGAAAAGGAGAATATTTGACTCCTGGATGTTCTCGTTCCATCGCTGCAGTCATCCTGGTCATCCAGGCAGAAGACTTGCCTGTTGATTTCATGCGGTGTGGGGAAAAAAGGGACATGTTCATTTTTTTTTGAGTGTACCCTTGTTGATTTCTGCTCCTGTAGGAGTGACGAGGGTTATTCCTAAAAATATGAGGCTAACCCACATCCATATCAGAGGTGAAAAACACCTCTTTAAAGGAAGAAATCCTTGCAGAAATCCAAAGTATCGCCTCAAATTTCTGCCAAGAAATACACTTCAGAGTAAACAATGCAAACTCTGTTAAGGGATGCTAAACCTAACGTATAGCTACCCTAATTTTGCTGTGCAGTTAACTTTAATGTATGTAACCATTTTGCAGGCATTTTAGTTAACTGCACAGTAATGTGTTTAATTTTTTGCCTGTCAGAAGTTAGGAAACCTATCTTCCTTAGAACTGTAACATTTACAGCAATATGATAACATTTCATTATGAACTTATTTTATTACTTGTGGACGTAGCCTCTCCCTGACAGTTGGTTATCATAATGTGGCTCTTTGTTTGTGAAAAAAAGAACATACTTAGGCCATGTTTGTATGAGTTTGTTTTTATGATGTTCAGTCTTTGGTATAAATTATGTGTTATCTGTATTCAGGTCGACACAATTCCGGTGATTCCAAATATGTAGGGTTTTCAGTATGTTTTAGTACTTTCAAAAAAATACAAACACTCTCTATTTCTTAAATATGTGTTGCAGCACCATTTTCTGTAAGCATTAACTTTTTTGTTCTTTCACCTACTGCGTGGACCTCAGTGAGGGTGCATTTTTGTATGCCGCAGTGTTTCTTTTGATGCTATTTTGGGATAAATCTGACTTTTTAATCACTTTTTATTTTAATGTTTAGGGGACCAATTATGTGTAATTTTTTTATTTTTTTTATTCTAAGATGGCAAAGATGGGGTGCTTTAAACTTTTAGTTTTTCTTTTTGTTAATGTTTCACATTTATTCCCCCAAGAGTACTTGTATAAACAATGCAGAAGGGTGTACCAATATGGTGGTTCTATTACTTCCTGCCATAGACAGTAAGTAATAAAAACAAAAACATGGAGGCTATAGAAGCCTTTATTAGGCTCCAAGCTGCCATGGTAATGGATTGGCACCCCTCAATCTTGGTGTGGGGTTGCCAATCAGTATGAGGAATCGTGGGCTGCACCATTTCTCATTCATTTAAATGCCACAGTCAGAAAGGGTTTAACAGCAGAAATGGGAGCCGGCTCCATTCCCTGCTGTTAGTGGCAGATGTCAGCTGCAATTAGCAGCCAACACCAGCCTCCTTCTCCTCCTACAAAGTACCTTACCAACGTCATGTATCAATACTCAGTTAAAGGGGCCTTCCCATCTCACTAATTTACATTAAAGTTCTAATCAAATGTAAATAAAGATTATCACCAAAAACATTGCTGTTCTGATATTGCTTATCTCCTATTTGTTTACACAAACTTTCCTAGGTTATCAACCTCTCACAGATGTAGCATCCTTAAATAATATAAATTGTGTCCATGTTATTTTACTTGTGTGTAAGTACGGTTTCTTACAACACCTAGAAAAAAAAATATTGCCTTGTCCTAGCACAAGAGGTGAGGCTTGTAATGTGTTACTGGCAAGATAGTGTGATCATGTGTTATCTTTGTCAAAACTATTTAATAGTTGCATGTCTGACGGAAATCATAACTAAACCTACTTAAAAAAAAAAATCAAGTATATTTTTCAAATCTATTTATTTGTTATGGTTCTTACCAGTGATAATTGTTTCTCTAGTTCTTGAAGATCTTCGTTTCTTCTTCTATGCTCTTCTTCATTAATCCTTGTTAGTTTATTTATATCATTTCTTCCCACTTGGAACGTTTGATTCTAAATTGGAAACACGGTATAATAAAGCAAATCTATACATTTACAACTAACACATCCTTTATTCACGCAAAGTTTTTTTTTCATCCATTCACAAGGCTTTTACCCACTCCTAACAGTGATTTTTGGCAACAATTTATTGTTTCTCTGGCAACATAAATACAAGAAGGCTTGTTTTTTTTTTGTTGTTTTTTTAGGCAAAGTCGTATGTTTTAATGGTACCACTTTATGTGTTCATATATTTGGAAACCCTAAAAATGTCCATCAGATGTTTGAAGAGAGTTAAAGAATGTCCACAATGTTCACGATTATGTTTGAGGAGAAACTTCCTTAAAGCCCCAGTCTCTCGTCGTGCTTCAGAAGAAACTCAGGTTAAGCTGTCAAGGACCAACCTTAGGACAGGGAGTAGGCTTAGATTTGACTAAGGGCTATAAATGGGGGGCTGGAGGGCAGAATGAAAGGGATTTAGCATTTTTCTCCTTAAAATAGCACTCACAGAGGGGGATAGGCTTTGCACAAGGAATGCCCAACTATTGCTGGTTTGCAGCTGCCGACAAGCCTACCATGCAGAAAGAGGGGAAGGGCTGACAGAGGCTGCTGAGTAGGAAGAGGGCTGATGACGATGCTGCTGAGCCGATGGAGGACTGCTGACAAGGCTGCTGAGCAGAAAGCTGGATGCCAACAAGGCTGCTAAGCCAGGGGAGGGTTGATGACAAGGCTACTGAGCCGGGGGGGAGGGCTGACAACAAGGCTGCTGAGCCAAGGGAGGACTACTGACAAGGCTGCTGACCCGACGAAGGGCTGCTGACAAGGCTGCCGAGCCGACTGAGGGCTGCTGACAAGGCTGCCGAGCCGAGGGAGGGCTGCTGACAAGGCTCCTGAGCCGAGGGAGGGCTGCTGGCAAGACTGCTGAGCAGGGGGAGGGCTGCAACAAGGCTGCTGATCCGGGGGAGGGCTACTGATAAGGCTGCGGAGCAGAGAGCAATCTGCTGACAAGACTACTGAGCAGGACGCTGACAAGGCTGCCGAGCAGAGAAGTGCTGCTGACAAGGATCTCGAGTAGAAAAGGGCTGCCAACAAGGCTGCCAAGCAGAGAAGTGCTGCTGACAAGGCTCTCGAGTAGAGAAGGGCTAATGACAAGGCTCTCGAGTAGAGAAGGGCTGCTGACAAGAATCCCAAGCTGAGAAGGGCTGCTGACAAGGCTACTGAACCTGCTAGCAAGGATGAACTTTCCAGAATGCAAATTACTAGAACAAACTCTGTGCAGTCATTCAGCCAACAAGGAATGCTGGTAAATATCAGCCAATAGAGTTGTTAAAAAATTTTTTTCAGTGCAGGCTTTCACAGGCATCTTGTGCTATCTTTGCAGTTTACATCTACCAATCCAGGCGTTGGTATTTCTGCCCTCACTGAAGACTGGTGACATCATCATTCTGTGTGAGCAGTGGAAGGGAAAGGATGTCACAGCTCTGCAGACCTACTGCAATGGTCAGTCCTCAATCTGCAGAGCGGCCCCTCCCTTCACAAGCATAGAGAGCTCAGGCAGCCTTTATTACACAGCTCAGATGGAAGTAAAAGATAATGAGAACATAGACACAGACAGCACAGAACGCCAGTTTCAATTTCATTTTCACACAGGTCAGAAGGAAAAGAGTGCAGGACAGCCAATTACAGCACATGGGGCGTGTCCTGCACAGGGGGCATGTCCCGACCAGGGCTGAACTAAATATCAGACAGCCAATCACAGCAAAGGGGGCGTGGCCGAACCTAAGGCTGTAAATTTAGCTCTTGACACACAGATTAGGTAACAGCTGCTACACTAAATGATGTAGGTAATACAAACCAATTGCAAAAGTGCTTATTTTTACTGTCCCCATCATTACAGATATGATCTTTTGTAGCGAGAAAACAGGATGTAACCTTGTACTAGTACATATAATATGATATGTATGCAAAGTTGCTCTACTCTTTTAGTAGATTAAATCCATATGTAAAACTCTGTGATTGTGATATACACAACTACAAACTGATATATTAAGGGCATGGTCACACGGCTGATTCTGGGATGATTTCAGCCGTATTGCGTGCCGTATTGCGCTCCAATACGGCTGAAATCCGTCCCAGACATTACGGTAATCCACAGATCTCATAGAGAACTATGGATTCCGTCTCCCCTGAGAAAGTGACATGCACATTATCCCGGCGGGATACGTGCCATGGATAATGGATGTCTATGGGGCTGGCGAGCTGCTGGCCCCTCCGCCCCCGCTGCACGGCACACGCCGTAATTGCGGGGCGAAATCCGTCCCGCAATTACGACGTGAATAAGCCGTGTGAACATAGCCTAATTCTTGTTTGATAGCAAATAAAAAATACCAACCATTTCTGGATAGGAGACAAACATCAGTTTATATTCTTCAGGATTCTTCATCCATTTTTTAATAAAGCAGCTGCTTTTTAACACATCTTTGACCTCTGTACAAGCTAATTTAAAGGAAAACTCCGACAGGACAATCACAGCCTCAGCCTAAGTAAACAATTTGTTATAGTTAATACATTTATTTTCATTTTTCTACCTATACCTTGATCAGAGCAGATTGAGAATTTCCATGCACAGATGAACATAAGGATTATGAAACCACTCAGTTCATTTAGCGAGGGTGCCTTGTTAGGAAAATTAGGAATGGTCAAGCTGTGTTTACTTTTGGGATAGATTCACATGGTGTATTTTTCTCACCAAAAAATATGCTGTGTAATATGTGAGATACCCTCAGATTTCTGTTGTGTTTGCTTAATTTTAAAATGTAGATAAGCCTCATTCAATTTGGGGTAATATACATAACATGAATCCTCGCACCTAATAGACCCTTATGCTTCTTTATCTGACATGAATTTTTAGGAGACATGTATGATCGGGTTTTTCACCCTTTTTCTGGCGTACAATGCACCTAACTGAGCGGTCTATGATGTCTAATGCGCCTAATGAATGTGTTAGGTGCATTGTTCCTAAGACCCGACACTTTCTAATGTGCCTAACATGAAGGGGTGTTCTGGGGGCGTTATGGAGGTGTTTCACACCACACTCGTAATATTAGACACATATATAAATGTGGTTCGGCAAAATTAGGCGCATTACTGCTCTGACAGGCAGACCTATTTCAATGTGGTCTGCCTGAGCCTGAGGAGTCGAAGATAGATTTGCCATTCATGCAAAAAATTTCTCTTATTTCTCAACTTACACCAGTACAATAATAAAAAGTAATTTCTGATAATTTTCAAACAATATAAAATTAAATTATTTACATTTAATAAAAAAGTCATCATAAAATTAATATAAAAATATATAATATCCCAAAAATATAAAAATATCTCCTATAAAATGCATTTAAAATTCATAGAATCTAAAAACTAATTTTACATTAAATAACAAACTGATGATGTTGTTCAGATTTTTACATTATTAAATTTTTACTACATTAAATTTGAAATGTACTTTTGCTGCTCTCACTCTTTATTCTTCATACATCAAGAGCCAGCACACCACAGGTATTGCTGGGAGCTGAGGCCACCAAGAAAGATCAGTTTCATAGTTTCTATTCACTGACATGCTATTCTAATGACTTTTCTTTTATTTCCAGCCTATCTATAGCCTTTATACATGTTTGGCGCATTAATGCGCCTAACACACAGGCGAAGCGCGATGAGCTTTACACACCATTTATGAACGCACAAAAACCACTTTCATACATTCAGGCGCATTATACACTGAAAACAAGAATTTACTTAGAAGCGCCTTCTTTCATACATGTCTCCCTTGGAGTCTACATTGATGACAAAAATATGTGCTGCCGTTCGCACTATGAGCTGCAGCAGGTATTCCTATTACAAACAGTAGTACATTGTAGGTGTGTGTATTGGTAAATATTTTACTTTGTAAAATGCGGGTTTTGTGCACTAAAAAAGACATAGTCTTAGACTCATTCATAAAACAATAGTTTAAGGTGCATATTAGCAGAGAAAATACAGATGAAACATCTGAAAGGACCAGAATTTTTTCTTTACCTCGATCTAAAATAAAAAGAAAGAATTGGAACTCACTGTGTCAAGTTCATTCTGTATAAAACTCATCGCCAGTGGATCACTTTCATTTGTACCCGGCATTTCCAGAATTTCTTTCCCGCCATACAGCAGATTGCTAGGCACATAGACTACAATTCGTTTTAAAGCTGCCACCTTCAGTTTTGTAACTGAACTTTCATCTCTTCCATCCAACAGTGTATACTCCTTCAGCAGAGTCTGTGAAATATAGTAATGCTATCACGAGGCTATGCTTATTTAAAAATACTATAAGAGTAACATTACACAAGGTTTTTCTTGTCACATATATGTTCTAAAAATGAAATTTAAATTGATTTTTTGGCTCAGGGAAATAAAGCTCAGTCTCTGTATGAATATTTCTTATGGACAATGAAATAAAAATTATTTTTACAAGGAGAGACCAGAAAACCATTTGTAAAGAGTTTGGATTTCAAAATCCCCAATCAAACAGCTTGTGTACAAAGCCAAGAGCAAGGTGAATAACAGTCTGCAAGGTCACTAAGGAACCCAAGGTGACCTCTAGTTTACTAAAGGCCCTACTCACATTAGCTAATGTTAAAGGGGATGTATCGCTTCCTTACTTCAGCTCATTCACACTGCTCTGAGCTTCTCAACTCTGTGAATGCAGGGGCGTTTCTTCCCCTCCCAGCTGGATGACATCATCCCCCCTTCAATGCTGGCCTGAGACTCCCCCCCTCCCCTCTGAGTCCACATATCACTGTGTCTCTCCCTATCAGTCTTATTTTATAAGAGCTGTATACATAGCACAGGCTGTATTCAATCTAATCTGAGCACTGATCTCCTCTCACCGCTGGAGATGTATTACAGCATTCTAAGAACGGCACAGATCTGCGTGTATGCAGGAGATTTAGGCACAGGGTCAAAACTGTCATGTTTTCTCATTGTACAATCTGCTGCAGTCTGTTTCTGCGAGGTGTGGAGACAGAAAAATGCTAAGGCCCCCAACTCTGAGTCATTCTGTACAGCCTGTAAATCGACCCAGGGGCTGTACAGAATGTAAATGAGCTCTCAGCTAGTGAATTGCACGGAGGAGGGATTAGACCCACACTGGATATCAGTGTCAATAAAAACACAAGATAAGGGACACTGTGAGAACAAGGCAGCTTTGCTAATGACATCCAATTGCAAAGTTGCTTGTTTTCACTGTCCCCTTATTCTGAAGACCATTTAATGAAACGATAACACCCCTTTAATGTTTATGATTCCACTTTCAGAAAGACACTCAACAACAATGATGTGCATGACAGGATTGCAAAGATAAACCTACTGGTCTCCAAAAAGAACATTGCTGCTCCTCTGTTAAAAATCACCAGGACAAACCAGAAGGCTATTGGGACAATGTTGTGTGGATGGATAAAACTAAATAGAGCGTTTTGTTTTAAATAAGAAACTTTATGTTTGAAGAATGGAATACATTGCATTTCAGCATAAAAACCTTAAATCATTTGTAAAACACATTGGTGATAGTAACATGGTTTGGGCCGGTATTAACCCATCCTGTCTAGGAGCAATCAAACGATGAAATTATAAATTCTGAATTATGCCAAATTCTAAAATAATTGTCAGGACATCTATCCATGAGCTGAGTCTCATGAGAATGTGAGTCATATAGCAAGACAACAGTCCTAAGCACACAAGTCATTCTACTAGAGAATGGTGAAAAATGAACAAAGTTTAAAGGGGTTTTCTCAGTACAGGCTTTCACAGACAAGAGCTATTTCTCTCTATCTTACAGCTTCAAATCCAGGGGCGTGTCTCTCCTCCCAGTAGGTGGGTCTTCCCTCACTGTGTCTTCCCTGCTCCCTCCTGAGACATCACCATTATGTGTGAGCAGTGGGAGAGATGACCTCCTGCAGTGGTCAGTTCTCATGCCTGCAGAGATGTCACCTCCCTCCACAAGCTCCTTGTATCCAGAACACCTTCATTGGTGTAAACAGGTAAACATACAGCCTGAAATGATAAAACAAATGTGAGAAATGCAAACTGCTCCCCCGCTGTTATCTGGAAGGAGGTAGAGGGGGAGCAGAGTGTATAAGGCTGTATTATATGGGTGGGGGGAGCATAGTGTATAAGGCTGTGTTATATGGGTGGGGGAGCAGAATGTATAAGGCTGTGTTATATGGGTGGTGGGAGCAGAGTTTATAAGGCCATGGTATATGGAGGGAGAAAGTATAATACTGTGTTATATGGGGGATAGTGAATCTAGCATCTGGAGACTCAGTAATTGCCCAGATCCTTCACATAGAGCTGTCACTGTAAAAGGAGCATAGAGTGCTCAGGTAGCACTTATTACACAGATCAGATGGAAGTGAAGGACAATGAGAACGTAGACACAGACTGAACAGAAAGCCAGTTTAATTTTCACACAGCTCAGAGGGAAGAGTGCAGGACAGCCAATCACAGTATGGGGGGAGGTTTCCCACACAGGGGACATGTTCCCCCCAGGACTGAACTAAATATCATGCATTCAAGCACAGCAAAGGGGGCATGGCCCGACCTCAGGCTTTAGATGTAGCTCTGGCAGGGGCGTTGCTAGGGTCCCAAAACATCTGGGGCTCAGGCCCTTAAGTTTTTCTGAGTAGGGCGGGGTTCACACGGCATTTTTCGCGCCTCATTGTGAGCTGCAGATGTATTTTTTACAGAGAAAAACCTTCTGTTCCTGTCACTAATTTTCTGCACATTCCACACAGATCCCGTCCATCTCCTCAGCAGTCACTGCACAATGAAAATCAGGCCTGACAAATTTGCATTTTCAAAACCTCTCACCTCTGTATGACAGTGACAGTCACCAAAAAATACACCTATACATGGAGCAAGTAGACCAGACGACTCATTGTTAGTAAAAAAAAACTCCTACAAAACCAAGACCCAAAACTATTACTACTTAAGGATCAAATTATTCTGCCAGACCCTGACCGAATGCGACCCCCACATGTGACTATCAGTTGTACATATACCACCGCCATACAGGGACCATATAGTGGTAGATACTAGTTGTATGTAGGCTCAGCAGAAATATCAGTGATTACACTGCAGGTACATTTAGTGACTCACAGGAGACGCCTCTGAAAAGTTTTTCTCTTTCTTCTTCTTCCATCCAGCCCAGACGCCATGACGTCTTCTACTGTCCACAACTCTTCACTGAAAAATGTACAAAACAAACAGCTTAGACTCCTAATTTTATCAGCACTTCTCTACAAATTCCTATCTCTATACAAACGCCCCATCTATTTTTCCCCAAGTGGTAATAATTACCCCCGTGTAGGTAAATATTTGCCCCCTTTAGCCAAGTCAATAGCCCCTCTAGCCAGTATATGACCCCCCAGTAGCAGGTTACTGCCCCTTTAGCCAGAAATATGCCCCCTTTAGCCAGTAATATGCCCCCCCCTAGCCAGATAATATGCCCTTAGCCAGTAATATGCCCCCTTTAGCCAGTAATATGCTCCCCTTAGCCAATAATATGCCCCCTTAGCCAATAATATACCCCCTTGAGCCAATAATATGCCCCCTTAGCCAAAAGTATGCCCCCTTTAGCCAGTAATATGTCCCCTTTAGCCAGTAATATGCCCCCCATAGCCAGTAATATGCCCCCCTAAGCCAGTAATATGCCCCCATAGCCAGTGATATGCCCCCCAGCCAGTAATATGCCGCCCCATAGCCAAAATGCCCCCTATAGCCAGTAAAATGCCCCCCTAAGCCATATATGCCCCCTTAGCCAATATATGCCCCCCATAGCCAGTGATATGCCCCCCAGCCAGTAATATGCCCCCCATAGCCAGTAATATGCCCCCCATAGCCAGTAATATGCCCCCCAGCCATTGATATGCCCCCAGCCATTAATATGCCCCCCAGCCAGTGATATGCCCCCCCAGCCATTGATATGCCCCCATAGCCAGTAATATGCCCCCCATAGCCAGTGATATGCCCCCAAGCCAGTGATATGCCCCCCAGCCAGTGATATGCCCCCCATAGCCAGTAATATGCCCCCCAGCCAGTGATATGCCCCCCAGCCAGTGATATGCCCCTCCAGCCAGAGATATGCCCCCCAGCCAGTGATATGCCCCTCCAGCCAGAGATATGCCCCCCAGCCAGTGATATGCCCCCCCAGCCAGTGATATGCCCCCCAGCCAGTGATATGCCCCCCCAGCCAGTGATATGACCCCCAGCCAGTGATATGCCCCCCCAGCCAGTGATATGCCCCCCCAGCCAGTGATATGCCCCCCAGCCAGAGATATGCCCCCCAGCCAGAGATATGCCCCCCAGCCAGTGATATGCCCCCAGCCAGTGATATGCCCCCAGCCAGTGATATGCCCCTCCAGCCAGAGATATGCCCCCCAGCCAGTGATATGCCCCCCCCAGCCAGTGATATGCCCCCCATAGCTAATAAAAATAAAATTAAAAAAAATACTTACCTAATGAGGCACGGTCCGCGCGTCCAGGTCCTGCAGCTTGAGAGCGGTGTAAGCAGCGTTACGCCGTGTCGCGGGGCCCGTGACCTCCTCGGCCGGCTGACCTGCCGGCTTAGGAGATCCAGCGTCGCAGGGGGCATGAGGCAAGTGATGCGTCACGCCCCTGCGACGCCGACGTGTATGTACAGCACTTACCAAGCGCTGTACATACAGGGGGGAAGACAGGACAGGAACGATCCGCGCTGTCTCCTCCCCGACTCTGACTGCATGGCCGCTGTGAAATGGCCGTGCAGTCAGAGACATCGGCGGGTGCCTCCCGCACTAAGGATCGCTCCAGGCCCGCGGCAGCGGCCTGGAGCCGCCGAGACTCGGGGCACAGGCAGATTCATTCGGGGCTCGTGCACCGAATGAATCTGCCTAGCGACGCCCCTGAGCTCTGGACACTTACAGATTAGCTCATAGGTGCTATACTAAATGATTTAGGTAATGCAAACCAATTGCAAAAGTACTCATTTTTACTGTCCACATCATTACAACTTTGTAGCAAGAAAACCCCTTTAAGTTTTAAACTGACTTCACACTATGTTTTCTGGCACATATTTTGTAGCAGCATTTGTAAGCCAACACCAGGAATGGGTCCAAACACAGAAGTACAACCTCTCCATTATACTTTTTCTGAATGTAAGATCCCACTTCTGCTATGGCTTACAAATAATGCTGCAAAATGTGTGTTAAAAAGCACTTTGTAAAACCCAGCCTTAGAATTGCTAAGTCAAAGTCCTGACCTTATTCCAAGTATGGATATATAGCTAATATGTGGTGTCCCTTCCACTGAACCACGATACAAGCCCAATGTCTTATTTTCATAACATTTTTACTTTTGTCAGTTTCAGTGACCATTGTGAGTTTTTCTTTTTCTAAGAGAAGGGTACCAACAATTTTGTCCACATGTGCAGATGCCTGTAATGCTGTCAATTTAGGTCATTATTCCCTTTGTCGAGCCTGGATTACCAGCTATAATATAGATGCAGAAATATGTATTGCTCTCTATGAGACTGGCAATATGCAAGTTTAAAATTCTTTAGCAAAGAGGAGAGTGTGGTGTAGACTTGCTACTGCTCAGTAGGTATTGTGAATGAGTATTATCAGTCATTTCCATGTTTCTTTTTCAGATCACAAGGTTATTCATTTACTGTGTCGTTATCATTATTATGAATAGGGATAAAAAAATACAGCAGATGCAAAGCAGTTAAAATGTATTTTTTTAGTCAGTGAAATGATTTACCTGAAGTGCCAGTCGATCCTTTGTTGGATTAATCCCATTTCCAATATAAAGCTCAGTTTTTCCTGCAAATATCTTCACCTCATCACATAGTATAATGTCCTTAGGAGAGGTTAGTGACCCTAGAATCATATGTAGCTTCTCCTGTGTATGTATAAAGATACATTTTACATTAAAGGGTTATCTTTACTTGCTTCAATGTCTCTAAAATAAAAAAAAAATCAATCAACTTTCTTAAAGAGTTTCTCTCACTACATCAATGAGGTTTAAATATGTAAACAAAGATAAAGATTATCACCAACTACATTGCTGTTCTGATTTTGTTTTGTTTAGGAGATAAACGAGATTTTATTTCTTGCTTGTCTACACAAGTTTCTCCAGGATACCAGCCATCTCACTCTTCTCTTATTGCTTCAGCTGCCCTCTCCAACCATAATGACATTACTCCCTGCTGAGTGTTATCTCTGACACAGGTGCTTGTTTATCTATATTACTGACAAGCTTTAAAACCTTAAGTTCCGTAGCTTTATGTAACAGTTTACAAGCCTCCTGCACTTAAGTCATTGTAATAGATTGAGCTAGGAATAGCAGAACTTATATGCTAATTACTGCTGTAGGAGCCGCCCACAGCCTGAACCGCTAGTAGGAGCTTGAAGTTACTTGTGAAGAGCAGGCTCTGTAAAACAGCAGAGTGAGAAGACCCTTTAAATAATAATAATAATAATAATAAAAAAAAAAAAAAAACATTTTATATCACATGCGGTTTTGGACTATGTCCAAAGTATCTGTCATGGTACTGTAAAAAAGGTAACCCAAGAGATACTGCGATAAAGCAGCTGTGGCCCATAGCAATCAACAAAGTAAATGTAGTTCTATGTAGATAACATTTATATTACCTGGCCATAAACGCTTTCCCTGTCAGACTCAAAAGCATATTAGACTATGTTTTTAAATCCAACATTGAGAGCATAAACTACTGGGAAATAGAGCTAGAGTAGACCACATAAGACTTCCTTTGCTCTGTTGATCTCTATAAAGCCACCGCACCTACACTGTGGTGTCTGTTGGGATACCTTTTTTTATGGTATCCCAATCGAAACCTTGGATGTACTCCATAACGCTGTGTAAATGGCTCCTTAAGGAGACTTATAAACAGTTTAGTCACAAAATTATGACTACCATCTAATATTGATAGTAACCGCTGTCTGCAGCACAGACAGCAGTCAGTGTGACTGTTTGTGGGAAACTACTTATCTTTGTGGCTCCGTGGATGCTCCTGGTCTTTGCCTATGTTGACATACCATAACTGACAATGGTGGCAGCACTTACAAAAAGAGGCAAGGTACTATGCAAAGTTTGTAAGGTTCTGTGAATAAATACTATTTCATACCCTACTGTCTTGTGTAAGGTTGAGTTAACACAGAGCAATGCCCTCATAACACTACCTTCAGTTTTCATGCATATTCTAACCTACTTAAAAAGGGTGTTCCCATTTCACACATTGCTGGCATTCTGATGGGATATGTCTCTGGTAAGGAAGGAAAGTCAGTTACGCTCGCACACTACTCTCCATTCTGTACTCAGGGGAGGGGGGAACTGTTTGTTTATCTCTGAGTCCTGTTCATTGAACTTAGTAGTTGGAGCAGAGGACAGCAGTTCAGAGCTCTGCAGTTGTGCACTACTGTCATGAAAATGATGGCTGCAGCTCTGTACAGTTTGCACAGTGACTCATGAGTCCTAACTGTTATCATTATCATGACAGCAAGTACAGATCTGGGGGGATTACACACCAATCTCAGTGCAATGTCTATCAGTGAAAACTATGGAGGGAAGTCCTAGATTACAATGCAGTCTGGAAATTGGAGGAAAGAGCTGCTGGAAAACAACTGACACTCCCACAAGCAGGATGTTTCATTGCAAAAGTGGATCTTATGAAAGATGAATAAGGAGGCAAAAGAAAAGAAACAAATGAAGGTAAAGGAATATCTTTACTTTTCCATATAAAGGCTGTTTATAGAGTTCTATGCAATCTTTAAAGTCACAGATACCCAATTAAAGAGATGGTCTCATTTAGTTCATTATAAACATTTTCAAGAAATGTTATGTTCATCCTAAAATTTCAACCACAAATCCCTAACTTTGTGTGATTAATGTATGCAGAGAGTTTGTTGTAGACATTTCTGTTACTGTTCATTCTAACTGAATAGGGTTTGCAGAATTCTTCATTCACACACATGCAATTTATTCTCAGTAACAGGAATATCTGCTATATGTAAACCTACCTATAGCATATATTTTGTAAGTGATTTATCATTTACCTCAGTTTGATAAGACTACTATATAGAAAAAGTTTAAAATAAAATAGTTTAATATTGTAATCAAGAGAATATACCTTTTCCAGGTTATTTGGTAAAAGATACAATTTTTCTTTAGTGATTCCCAGGTTCTCACTTGTCACTGTCCGCTTAATGGCAAAATGATTAATTACTCTTCATATGCCATGCTCATTTTTATGAGCAGTACAGTAGTTTCATTGACTCAGTTCAGGTAAAACAATAGCTACTCATATACCTTTTTTAACAGATTAATTTATATGTATGTTTTTGGTGTGCGAGGAAAACTGGAGTACCAGGAGGAAACTTGCACAAACATAAAAACGTTGTCCTTTGAAGGCTTTTAACCCAGGACCCCAATGCTGCAAGCCATAGTGCTAACCACTGAGCCACCTGACTTCACCAGTACTTGACTTTTTACATCAATCCCAGATCTAGTAGGATATAGTCTAGGTGACTTCTTCACATGCTGCCATGTCATAAATGGTCTACTCCACTAGAGGAAGCTTCAGAATGTAAAATCAGTGGTATATAGTCACCACTCCTAGCAGAGGGGAAGCATAACTCACTCAGAATAAGGTTGATGAGGTATGTTGTATCCGCATTATTGGGGGTACTCTGAGCACTATAGTCACTAAGAGGGCAACATATTTATCTATGCAAGCATGAAGCTCCATCTGCATTATGTTTGGCCTTATGTTGAACCTGTATGACTCTGTGTAGACAAGCGCCCTCTATTGGATGTAACAAATTATCAATTTGCTTGTGACTCACTTGGAGTCAGTCTTGACTCAGTGACTCAGTCTTGGAGAGCGAAAGGGATTGAAGCCAAGCTAGTGTTGCTCATCTGCACACAGCTGTTTCAGTTTTTTTTTTCCCCAGAGCTGACCTTACTGGCTGGCTGGGTGAAAGGCAATAAGTGGCTCAGAAAGGGGAATATCTCTCCTTGGGGAGAGCACTATATAGATGTGTGCGGATTTAAAATGACCTTTTTGCACCCCACGGGCATCTGCATATCACAAGGCATAATAGTAAGAGAGCTGAAAGCTCAAAAGACCTTGATTGGATGTAACAAATCCTCAATTCACTTGTTACTCACCGAGTCTTTGAAAGTGAAAGGGATTCACGCCAAGCCAGTGCTGCTCATCTGCAGACAGCTGTTTCTGGGTTTTTGCCCCTCCTCAGTGCAGAATAGAGCTTACTGGCTGGCCGGATGGGAGGCAATGAGTGGCCTATATGGTGCTCTCCCCAAGGAGAGATATTCCCTTTTATGAGCCAGTAATCATTGTCTCCCACCACCCAGAAAGCTCTGGACTGAGTAGGGGCAAAAATTTTTAAATGGCTGTCTGCAGATGAGAAAGACTGGCTTGGCTTGAATCCCTTTCGCTTTCCAAAACTTGGTGAGTCACAAGTGAATTGACGATTTGTAACTTGTATTTAGCATATACTTAGTTCTGGAGATTCTTGTCATGTAACTGCATTGTTACTGTTTTGTTCCTAAAAATCTAAATTTTTATTTGAATTATTTTGTTATTTTTTTGTAAATCCACTTTTGGCTTTTAACTTAGCCTGAATCCTTGTGGGCATTCTGTTGATCAAATTTAAGCAAGTCTTGAACAAAAGCTGATCCCAGGTCTCTTCTACATGTTCCCAATGTTGGTGCACACATTTAAACTCACTTGGGTATGAAAACAGCTTTTCCTTTAACCCTACCCACAAGTGTTCGATTGGGTTGAAGTCTGGGGTCTGTGGGGGACAATCCAGCAACTCTATTTTATTGTCTTTGAACGATTTCGTCACCAATCTCAATGTATACTTCGGGTCATTCTCCTGCTGGAACACAATATCATCCTTTCAATCTCATCAGCTTTATGGGAGGTTAGTTCTAGACTGGATCTAGCATTGGATGTCATGTATCTGGATTTTTCTAAAGCATTTGTTACTGTGCTACATAAAAGGTTGGTAAATAAAATGAGAATGCTTGGACTGAGGGAAAAGTAGGTAAGTAACGGGCTTAGTGATCAAAAACTAAGGGTGGTGATTAGTGGTATATACTCGGACTGGATTCTTGTTACTAATGGGGTACACAGGGGTCAGTATTGGGCCCTATCCTCTTTAATATATTCATTAATGATCTTACACATGAATTGCACAGTAGATTATCAATCTTTGCAGATGATTCTAAGTGCTGTAAAGTAATCAACACAATAGAGGATAATGTTTTATTACAAAGGGATCTCGCCTGAGCAAGAAGTGGCAGATGAGGTTTAATATAGATAGAGCAAGGTTATGCACATGGGAAAGAAGAATCCATTCCATGATTACTTGTTAAATAAAAAAAATGCTGGAAAAAAGTGACATAGAGAAGGACTTGGGAATGCTAGTGGACAATATATTTAATTGTAGCAGCCAGTATCAGGCAGCAGCTGCCAAGGCAAACAGAATCATGGGGTGTATTAAAAGGGGCATAGATGCACATGATGCAGACATAATTCTCCCATTATACAAGTCACTGGTTAGACCACAAATGGAGTGTGTACAGTTTTGGGCACCAGTTCCCAGAAAAGACATTGTAGAGCTTGAACAGGTTCAAAGTTGGGCAACAGAAATAATAAAAGGAATGGGTGGACTGCAACACCCAGAAAGATTAGCAAGACTAGGATTATTTAGTTTAGAAAAAAGACGGCTTCGGGAAGACACAATAAATAGGTAGAAGTATATTAAAGGTCAATATCTCTCCCCCTATCTATTTATACCCAGGCCTTTAACGAAAACAAGGGGACATCCTCTATGCCAAGAGGAAAGAACGTTTCTACATAAACATAGAAAGAGATTCTTTACTGTAAAAACAGTGAGACTGTGGAACTCTGAGGAACTTGTCATGGTAAATTCACTAACAGAGTTCAAAAAGGGTCTGGATACATTTCTAGAGTGCAATAATATAACAAGTTACAGTGACCAGGATTCTGGAGAGGGGTTGTTGATCCAGGGATTTATTCTGATTGCCAGATTGGAGTAAGGAAGTCATTTTTTCCCTAAAATGAGGACAATTGGCTTCTACCTCATGGCCGTTTTTGCCTTCCTCTGGATCAATACTGTAGCACAATAGGCTGAAATTGATGGATGTCTGTCTTTTTTCGGCCTTACAAACTATGCTACTATGCTTCTTATGATGATATTAAAGCCGAAGCGTGTTCACCTGTTTTTGAGCCATCATTCCAGACTTGTGTAATGTGTGCCGCATGGTGCTTGCATGGACATCTGTGATCTTACTATTATAAATCATATGAGCCACCTGCAGAACTGATAGACCTTGGGATGAGCTTACTTGTTGACTCAGTTATTTTCCCTGGACGTTCACCTCTAGGATTTTAAATGGATGGATGGACTTAATTTCACAATCTTCCAACTGTCATCGCTATCACATGATGCTGTTTGGCAATTTTCTTGGCCAAGAGATTGCTATCGATGAGCTGGATGATGCTGTTTCTCTTTTATTGGGAAATATTCTTCATGGTTGCTCCTTGATCCGAACCAGTGACCTTTTGCTTGGGAATCAACCTAATAACACACTAATCTATTAGGGCAGTGTTCCCCAACTCCAGTCCTCAAGGCACACCAACAGGTCATATTTCAGGATCTCCCACAGAATGCACTGACAATAATGATATCACCTGTGCAGAATGCACTGACAATAATGACTTTACCTGTGCAATGCTAAGGAAAGCCAGAAAACATGACCTGTTGGTGTCCTTGAGGACTAGGGTTGGGGAAACCCCTTGTAATAAGGGAATGTGAGAAAAGGTTGTAACGTACTATACAAGAAGAAAAAGATTGTTCCACCACCAGGAGCAAAATATTAACAATGCAGGTACATGACAAGAATCTGCCTAACTAAGCACATGCTAAATAGTTTCAAGTCAAATTGATGTATGAGATAGCCAAGATGATTGTCTATAGGGTGATGGCAGTCTCACATTGAAAACTGTAGTGGATGGTGAGATATGAAGCTTAAAAGTCAAAAGTTCAAAGCATTGTTACTGTTGAATTTGAAATGGATATTATATATACTTTGTATCCAGCCAAAGGATTAAAGTCTGCTAACCAGGAAAGACAAGACAAACTGGAGTAGATGACATTTAAGTGACCATAGAATACAAAACAACCCCCTCACATGTTGTAAATCATGTTTGATAAATAAACAATGGACATTGACATCTGTTTGAGAGGAGGACTTGCTTAAGGGGCACTACCATTATCTCCTGGCAGGAAGCCAAGACATCCGGATGGCTAACCTCCCACTCTTCAGGGACATGTGAATGAGGAATCAACCAGGCCTGGGGTAGCCACTGAAACAATGTGACCTGTCCAGCAAGGTTGACCTTTGGGACAAGAAGGACACCTACTGGAAGAAGTGAACTCTGCAAGGAGATTGTATAAGTACTGGGCTGATTGGTTAAGCGAGTTCTTGGAGGTGTTCCAGGGGTGGGCAATGGATGGGCCATGTGTGTGGGTGTGTCTGCTGCACAAAGTTAGTTAAGTCTCTTACCACCATCCCTCCTGCCTCCCCTTTCCTATCCCCTGTCCCTTAGTTAGGTTATATATATATAGTATATATATATATTATATATATATTATATTATATATTATATATATATTATATATAAACTTCTGGTTTCAACTGTTTATATAAATGTACACTGACATACAAAGGGGTAACTGTAGAATCTGCTTGGTTTTGGGGCGTCTTGATAACTGACCAAGAACAACTGGATCTTTAAAGGGTTAATTACAAAGGATAATACCAAGCAGATTCTACAGTTACCCCTTTGTATGTCAGTGTATATTTATATAAACAGTTGAAACCAGAAGTTTACATGCGCTATATAAGAAGACACATATGCATGTTTTTCTGTTTTAGGTCAATTAGGAACCAAAATTATTTATATTTGCCAAATGTCAGAATAATGAGAGAGAGAATTTTTCAGGCATTTTTATTACTTTCAGCAGAGTCAAAAGTTTACATACACTAGGATTACTATGCCTTTGGGACAGCCCATATGATGATGTCATGTCTTTGGAAGCACACCAGAAACACACTGCTTCTGTGTGTAACATCATGAGAAAGTCTAAATAAATCAGCCAAGATATCAGGAAGAGATTTGTGGACTTGCACAAGTCTAGTTCATCCTTGGGTGCAATTTCCAGATATCTGAAGATACTCTTTCATCTGTACAAAAAAAATTATACTCAAGTACAAACAACATGGGAATCTCCAGCCATCATACCACTCAAGAAGGAGATGGGTTCTGTGTCTCAGAGATGATTGTGCTTTGGTCCAACATGTGCATATCAACCCAAGAACAAAAGCAAAAGAACTTGTGAAGATGCTTGCGGTAGCTGATAAGATTGTGTCGTTATCCATAGTAAAACAAGTACTGTATCAACATCGGCTGAAAGGCCACTGTGCCAGGAAGAAGGCATTACTCCAAAAGAAACATATAAAAGCCATAATAATGTTTGCAAATGCACATTGTAACAAAGACCTACATTTTTGGAGATGTGTCCTGTGGTCTGACAAAACTATAATTGAACTGTTTGGCCATAATGAACATCGTTACATTTGGAGGAAAAAGGGAGAAGTTTGGAAGCCTAAGAACGCCATCCCAACTGTTAAACATGGGGGTGGCAGCATCATGTTGTGGGGTTGTTTTGCTGCAGAAGGGACTGGTGCACTTCACAAAAAAGATGGCATCATGAGGAAAGAAGATCACATGGCAATACTGAAGCAACATCTGAAGACATCAGCCAGGAAGTTAAAGCTTGGGCAGAAATGAGTCTTCCAAATGAACAATGACCTGAAGCATACTGCCAAACTGGTTACAAATTGGCTTAAGGATTACCAAGTCAATGTCTTGGAGTGGTCATACAAAGCCCTGATCTCAATCCTATTGAAAATTTATGTGCAAAACTGAAAAGGCAAGTGAGAGCAAGGCGACTTAAAAACATGGATCAGTTACACAAGTTCTGTCAGGAGGAATGGGACAAAATTCCTATCAACTATTGTGAGAAGCTTGTGGAAGGATCCAAAACATTTGATCCAAGTCATCCAGTTGAAGGGCAATTTTACCAAATACTAATGAAATGTATGTATGTTGGCTTTGCAGAAAGTAATAAAAATGCCTTAAAAATTCTCTCTCTCTCATTATTCTGGCATTAGGCAAATATAAATAATTTTGGTTCCTAAGTGATCTAAACCGGGTAAGGTTTATTCTGATTTCATGTCAGATAATGAGAAAAAAAAATGCATATGTGTCTTTTTATATAGTGCAGGTAAACTTCTGATTTCAACAGTATATGTGCACATTTACTAATAAAATGACAAAAAAAACTTCATCTGTTATCCCCTCCCCCTTTACCTTTTTCTGTATTTCAATGCAATATATACATAATCTGGATAATACTGTACCTTTTTCTAAAAACACCAACTCAAACAGCTGATTCTGTAATTCTTCCTCACTGAAATATTCCACTTTTGCTTGGAATGAGACACCATGCCTTAGATGGATAACACAATTGGTTGTACAGTGGTAGGCCTCTGATTGATCTTTTCTGAAAAACATGACACAAATAATACAATCAGATTTCAAAGACAACATACATTCTAATCGCTTTATTGCACTTGTGAACATTTCTAATTAAAATTGATGCCAAATTACTATGCACAGCAGCATCTGCAAATACAAAGGACACAGACTCTGGTGCCAGCTACTGTGGCTATAAAGCAAAAAGTAAATTCTGCAACACAACACATTGATATTTATCAACTGGTATTCAGCTAAATTGGATAAATACTGATACTAACTCCAGAATGAAAGAATATTACAATGTGGGATACAACAGATCAATAAAAAAGATGCTTACACATTTCAGAATGCAGTGTTCTCCACCATAGCATAAAGTAGCATAAATAGCTTTCTGAGCCACTCATTGCCTCCCACCCAGCCAGCCAGTACACTCTGCTCGGCACTGATGGGGGGGGCAAAACCCCAAAACAGCTGTATGCAGATGAGTGATACTGGCTTGGTGTCACGGTTGGAGGTAGTGGATCCTCTGGACCACCGCAAGCGTTGGTGTAAGCCACGCCAGGGAGCGGAATCTAAGTAGGTCCCGGTTTTCACCAGAGCCCGCTGCAAAGCGGGATGGACTTGCTGCGGCCGGAGTCTACCAGGTTGCTACCCCTGACGTGACTTGCTTGTAGAGGCAGCCGAGGTGTAGCGTGGTACAAAGTCAGAAGGCAGGCTCGTAGTCAGGGACAGGCAGGTTGGTCAGGGCAGGCGGCAAGGTTCGTGGTCGTGGACAGGCAAGAAGGTCAGGGCAGGCAGCAAGATTCGTGGTCGAGGGACGGAGGCAAACGGTACAGTACACGGTAATCAGAACAAGACTTAGGAATGCCTTCTCAATAGGCAATGGGCACTAAAGATCCGGCAAGGGCATCAGGAAGAGGCAGGCTTAAATGAGGGCAGCGGCCGGCAATACCCAATTACCGTCACGCTGGCCCTTTAAATTTAACAGAGGACGCGCGCGTCGGGGGACAGGAGACAGTCCGGGGGCGACGACGGGTAAGTGAGCCGGGACACGGCTGCTGGAACCAGCGCGTCCACTGCCCAACATGCGGGCAGTGGTGCCGCCAGGCTGGGAGGCACTGGTGCGCCCGCGACCTGGGTTCAGGGTCGCGGGAGCCCCCGTGACAGTCCCCCCCCCGGGTGCCTCCCCCTCTTTCTAGCCTGAAGGAATTTCTGAACAATACTTAGGTCCAGAATATTGCCCTCTGGGTCCCAGGACCTCTCCTCAGGCCCGAACCCCTTCCAGTCGATGAGGAAAAACCGTTTCCCTATGACCGTCTTCATATCCAGAACTTCTTTTACAGTGAAGACGTTGGAGGTATCGGCCTCAGGGGTAGGAGAAGCAGGTTCCCGCGAGAAGGGATTTAGGATGAGCAGTTTCAGAAGAGAGACATGGAAGGAATACGGGACCCGCATAGTAGGAGGAAGACGAAGCTTATAAGTCACTGGGTTTATGCGCTGCAGCACCTCAAATTGGACCCAAGAATTGAGGGCCAAGCTTGTAGCTGGGGACCTTGAGGCGGATGTACCTAGCAGACAACCATACTTTGTCTCCCGCAGAGAAAATTGGGGGAAGTCTTGCTTGCATCTTAGTGCGGGCAGAAGGCCGGAGTAGAGATTGGAGTGTCTGTCTCCAGATGGATGTCAGGTCCTGGACCAGCTCCTCCACGGCAGGGACCTAGGAGGGCACCATAGACAATGAAAAAGGGGGCGGCACCAGCGGATTCTGAATTTAAAGAGTTATAGGAAAACTCTGCCCAGGGTAACAAATTAGACCAATCTTCCTGATGCGCAGAGACGAAGTGACGTAGGTAGCAGCCTAATGTCTGGTGAACCCTCTCCACCTGTCCATTGGACTGAGGGTGATAGGCCGAAGAGAAGTCCAATTTCACTTGGAGTTGCGTACATAGGGAGCGCCAGAACCTAGAAATAAATTGGACCCCCCAATCTGAAACGATGTGCTGGGGAAGCCCATGCAGCCGGAAGACGTGTTGAAAAAACAGGCTGGCGAGACGCGGAGCAGAGGGTAGGCCAGGCAGAGGGACAAAGTGAGACATTTTGGAGAACCGATCCGTAATCACCCAGATAACGGTATTTCCAGAGGAAGGAGGGAGATTGGTGACAAAGTCCATAGCCACATGGGTCCAAGGACAGCTGGGGATCGGCAGTGGCTGAAGCAGACCAGCTGGCTTGAGACGAGGCGTCTTGTTACGGGCACAGGAGACGCAGGATTCCACGAAGTCCCGAACATCTTGTGCCAGGCCGGGCCACCAATAGAATCGAGAGATGAGGGAGTAGGACTTCTCCACTCCTGGATGCCCAGCCATACGAGAACAGTGTCCCCACGATAATATCCTCTTCCGCAATGCCGTCGTAGGTCTAAGGGCGCAGCAGAGATGAGCCATTCTGGAGGGATAATGTGGCGTGGAGCGGGTTCTTCCCCAATAACATCAAAGGCACGGGAGAGAGCTTCGGCCTTGACATTTTTCTCTGCGGGGCGGAAATGGATCAGAAAGTTAAACCTGGAGAAAAAGAGGGTCCATCGAGCTTGACGTGGATTCAGCCGCTGGGCTGTTTGGAGGAAGAGAAGGTTTTTATGATCAGTGTAGATGTTAACTGGATGACGGCTCCTTCCAAGATATAGCGCCATTCCTCCAAGGCTAGCTTGATGGCTAGTAATTCCCGATCGCCAATGGAGTAGTTCCTCTCTGAGGCAGAGAAGGTTTTGGAAAAAAACCCGCATGTGAGAGTCTTGCCTTTGGGTCCCTTTTGCAGAATAACCGCCCCGGCCCCCACCGAGGACACGTCCATCTCCAGAAAGAACGGTCTCTCCGTATCGGGCCGGGAGAGCACGGGTGCAGAGGCAAAGGCCGACTTCAACTTAGAAAAGGCCTACTCTGCCGCTGGCGGCCAGAGCTTCGGATTGGCATTAGTCTTGGTTAACGCCACTATAGGTGACACCAGTGAGGAAAAATGTGGTATGAACTGCCTATAGTAGTTGGCGAAACTTAGGAACCTTTGTATGGCTCGAAGACCCACAGGTCACGGCCACTGTAGGATGGCGGACAACTTCGCGGGGTGCATCTGCAGGCCCTTATCGGAAATGATGTAGCCGAGGAAAGGACGACTTCTCTGGTGGAACTGGCATTTTTCGATCTTGGCATAGAGGCGGTTGGCCCTTAGATGCTTGAGGACCTGTCGTACGTGTACTTGATGGTACTCAAGGTCAGCAGAGAACACCAGAATATCATCTAGATAGACGACTACGCATATGTACAGGAGATCCCGGAATATGTCGTTGACAAATTCTTGAAAGACGGCAGGTGCATTGCAGAGCCCGAAGGGCATGACAAGGTACTCTGAGTGCCCGTCGCGGGTATTGAAGGCGGTCTTCCATTCGTCCCCTTCAGTATCCAGATGAGGTTGTAAGCCCCACGCAAGTCCAATTTGGTGAATATCTTGGCCCCCGAAGCCGGTCAAAGAGTTCCGTAATCAAGGGCAATGGGTAGCGATTTTTTACGGTAATCTTGTTGAGGCCCCAATAATCAATACACAGTCGCAGAGATCCATCCTTCTTTGTCACGAAAATGAACCCAGCTCCAGCCGGAGAGGAGGACTTACGAATAAACTCCCTCTGGAAATTCTCCTTGATGTAGGTGGACATAGCCAAGGTCTCAGGCCTGACAGAGGGTAAATCCTGCACCGTGGAGGAGATGTTTCGGGCAGAAGGTCAATAGGGCAGTCATAGGAGCGATGAGGAGGCAAGGTCTCAGCTAGCTTCTCGGAGAAGACGTCAGCAAACTCTTGATATGGAGCGGGAAGGCCCGCCAGAGGCTTAGACGGTACTGGAGAAGCGGTAAGCACTGGGCTAGGTGCCACCAAACAGCGAGACCAACATTCTGGTACCCAATGCAAGACTTCGCCCGTCTGCCAGTTGAGCACAGGGACATGGTGCTGCAGCCACGGAAACCCCAGAAGGATGGAAGAGGAAGACCGATGTATCACATAGAACGTAAGTCTATCCTTATGTAGTGCCCCCACTTGAAGGAACAGAGGCTCAGTGCGGTACCGGACTGGATCGTTGAGGATCTCCTAACTGACAGAGGAGATGGCCAGAGTTTTCTCCAAGTGAACCACGGGGAGCTTATGCTGAGACACCAGGGAAGCATCCAAGAAATTTCCAGCCAACCCAGAGTCCAAAAAGGCTGAGGCTTGAAAGTGGGTGCCCGGCCCAGTGCAGAGTAGAACGGGTATGGTCAAACGAGGAGAGGCCTTGCTCTCATGTAGGAACGCCTCTCCCACAAATCCTAGGTTTGTGCGTTTCCTGAACGCTGAGGACGAAGGGGCAGCCCCAGCGGAAATGTTCGGGGCTGGCACAATAGAGGCACAGGTTTTCTTCTCGCCGCCGGGTCAGCTCCTGGGGGGTCAAGTGAGCTCTGTCTACTTGCATGGGTTCCTCAGTAGCAGGTAGCCTCTGGAATACAGGATCTAGGCGGGGAAACCGACGACCTCTGGCAGGTTCGCGTTCCTAGCGTAGCTCTTCTCGCCGTTCAGAAAAATAGATATCGATCCGAGTGGCCAAAGAGATGAGGTCACTCAAGGAGGAAGGTGGATCACGGGTAGATAAGCCATCCTTGATCTGGCTGGAGAGGCCCTTCTTGAAGGTGGCGGCTAAGACCGCATTATTCCATGACAGTTCCGAGGCCAGGGTGCGGAACTGTACTGAGTAATCGCCCACCGATGAGTCGCCTTGATGCAGATTTAGTAAGGCGGTTTCAGCAGAAGAGGCTCGGGCAGGGTCCTCAAACGCACTGCGGAACTCGATGAGGAAGACAGCGAGGGTAGCCGTGACCAGATCATCTCTGTCCCACAGAGGGGTAGCCCAGGCCAGGGGTTTCCCGCAGAGAAGGCTGACCACAAATGCGACCTTTGACCTTTCCGTAGGGAATTGATTCCCCATTAACTCGATGTGCAGGGAACATTGGGTGATAAAGCCCCTGCACGTCTTCGAGTCCCCATCGAACTTGGACGGCATAGACAGACGGAGCCTTGGACCAGCAGCCGGTGTGGAAGCCGAAGGTGCAGCGGACGCCACGGGAGCGGGTTGTTGCTGCTGGGTGGCCAGGCACTGCTGCATCATGGTGGAGAGAAGGCTGAGTTGCTGGGCCTGCTGAGCGATCTGCTGGGATTGCTGTGCCACATTGGTGGTTAGATCAGCGATGCTGGGCAGAGGCACCTTGGGGGGATCCATGGCTGGATCTGACTGGCACGGTTGGAGGTAGTGGATCCTCTGGACCACCGCAAGCGATGGTGTAAGCCACGCCAGGGAGCGGAATCTAAGTAGGTCCCAGTTTTCACCAGAGCCCGCCGCAAAGCGGGATGGACTTGCTGCGGCGGGAGTCTACCAGGTCGCTACCCCTGACATGACTTGCTTGCGGAGGCAGCCGAGATGTAGCGTGGTACAAACGCAGAAGGCAGGCTCGTAGTCGGGGACAGGCAGGTTTGTCAGGGCACGTGGCAAGGTTCGTGGTCGTGGACAGGCAGGAAGGTCAGGACAGGCGGCAAGATTCATGGTCGAGGGACGGAGGCAAATGGTACGGTACACGGTAATCAGAACAAGACTTAGGAACATTTTCCCAATAGGCAATGGGCACTAAAGATCCGGCAAGGGCATCAGGAAGAGGCAGGCTTAAATGAGGGCAGCGGCCGGCAATAACTAATTACTGGCCCTAAGCCCTTTAAATTCAACAGAGCCGGCGCGCGCGCCCTAGGGAGCGTGGTCGCGTGCCGGGGGATAGGAGACGCCGCGGGAGCAAGGACGGGTAAGTGAGCCGGGACACGGCCGCCGGAGCCAGCGCGTCTACTGCCCGACAGGCGGGCAGCGGTGCCGCCAGGCTGGGAGGCACGAATACGCCTGTGACCCGGGTTGAGGGTCGCGAGGTCACCCGTGACACTTGGCTAATATCCCTTTTTCTTTTTAAAGATTCAGTGAATCAGAAGCAAATTGAGAATTAATTTGTTACATCCAGTAGAGGGTGCTCGAGCTTCTCAGCTCCTTTCTCATAATGCCGTGTGATATGCAGATGCTTAATGGAGAGCAAAAAGGCAATCTCAAAACTCCATGCACCTAAATGGTGCTCTCCCCAAGGAGAGATATTCCCCTTTCATAAATAGCATAGAAATAGAAATCATCTTAAATATTTAAAGAGCTAATATACATACAGTAAATCAGTTGCATGAAATTGTGGGTTATTAGAACTCTTTTTTTATATCATCATATAATGATCCAGTCTTTAATACAATTATGTTATATCTAGAGATGGGCGAATTTCTCAAAAATTCGATTCGGTCACTTCGCCGAATTTTCCGACAAAATTCGTTTCGTTCCGAATTACTTCGGCACGAATCGCGTTAAAAAGCAGCTATTTCCAGGCTGCACAGAGCCTGCAGGGTGCTGTAGAACGCTGTGCCATGCTTAAATATGCAGAGGGAGCTTGGTTTGGTCTTCATACAATGTTGTGTTTTAGTATGACACGCAGATGACTGCCGCCGCTCTTAGAATCGCTTCACTATAAAATTCCCTGGGCACTTAAGAGGGCAAAACTGACCAAAAAACTCAAGCGGGAATGTAGCCTGATAAAGTCATGCCAGCGAAAGCGAGCTTCAGGTGGCAACATTAGTGACAGAGTGTGGAGGTGACGGCGGCAGCCACAGCAGCATGAGGTCAGGCAGTGGCACAATGACATTCTGGAGGCGGCAAAACAGTATTAGGCCACAGAGTGGCACAATGATACAGTGTGGAGGTCACGACAGCAGCAGCATGAGATCAGGCAGTGGCACAATGACATTCTGGAGGCGGCAAAACAGTATTAGGCCACAGAGTGGCACAATGATACAGTGTGGAGGTCATGACAGCAGCAGCATGAGATCAGGCAGTGGCACAATGACATTCTTGAGTCGGAAAAACAGTATTAGGCCACAGAGTGGCACAATCACACAGCGTGGAGGTCACGACAGCAGCAGCATGAGATCAGGCAGTGGCTCTATGACTTTCTGTAGGTGGCATAACAGGAGGAAGCCACAGAGTGGCACAATGACTGAGAGCGGAGGTCACGGCTGCAGCAGCATGAGGTCAAGCTTTGGCACTATGTCACAGTGTGGAGTACCTGGCTGCATCCTCAGCAGCAGCATGAGGTCAGACAGTGGAACAATGACACAGTGTGGATGTCACGCCAACAGCAACAGCAGCATGAGGTCATAGAGTAGCAAAATGACAGAGTGGTGAGGTGGGTGGCAATACTAGTCCCTGGTAAAGATGGTGGTAGGCAGATGGAGAAACTGTCAGCAGATGTGTGGCATCAGGCGGGTGGCGGCATCAGAATAGTGGCTGAGGCAGGTAGTTTGAACCCAGACTGACGCCTAAGGCATTGGTGTGTGGAAATCCTGGCCGATCCACGCCTGATTCATCTTGACAAAGATCAGTCGTTCCACATTTCCCGTGGACAAGCGGGTTCTCCTTGGGGTAACGATGGCCTCCGCCGCACTGAACACCCGCTCTGATGCCACACTACTGGCCGGGCAGGACAGCTTCTCCACTGCAAACTCGGCAAGTTGCGGCCACACATCCAGTTTGGCTGCCCAGTAGTCCAGCGGATCTTCTAACTGAGGTGGCAGAGTGCTGTCCAAGTAGGCCATAACCTGTTGGTTCAGGGACTGCTCCAGGTCCTGCTGCTGCTGCTGGCGACTGCCCTCCTCACTACGTGGGTGAAGGAAGCTGCTCATCCGTGACTCCAGACTTAGGTTACTACTGATGGAGCTGGTACTGCTCCTACCCCCCCCCTTCCCCCAGCAGCCGCGGCAGTAGTACGTGAGCGCTGAGGAACCCCCCTGTCAGACCTGTCAGAGGAGGGACGATGCCGCACATAGGCAGCAGCCAACTGATTACGGAGGATTTCCCTATAGTATTTGAGTTTGTCTTCCCTCTCAATAGCTGGGAAAAAGGCTCCCATTTTGGACCGGTAGCGAGGGTCCAATAGGGTGGAGAGCCAGAAGTCATCCCTCTGCCGGATGCTGACTATTCGGCTGTCACTAGCCAGGCAAATAAGCATGCTGCGGGCCATCTGCACAAGTCAAATCCCAGGGGCTCCTGCCTCCATTTCCACTGTGTACTGCCACGGTGCTTGGGGGTCATCTGCCTCGTCTTCCTCATCTCCATCCACCTCCTCCAGCTGCTCCTGCTCCTCCTCTCTTGTCATCTGGGTAGAAAATCCACTCATTTCACCAGACAATGCTTCTGCTCCAATGTCCTCCTCCTCCTCCTCCATTTCAGTCCCCACCGGACTCATGTGGCCACGAGATGTAGTCGCCACGTCTCCCGTCCCCTGCCCAGACAGATTTTTCAGCATCTGTTCCAGGACATGAAGCAGTGGAATGATGTTATTCATCCCGTAGTCCTGGCGACTGACAAATAACGTCGCCTCCTCGAATGGCCTCAACAAACGGCAGGTGTCACACATGAGCTGCCACTGGCTGACATAAAAGTTACACAGGGGAGTACTTCTGTCTCAATGATAGTTAAAGGTATCCAGCACGCATCCAAATATATTTAAAATATATCCATATTTATTGATTGTTTAAAAAGATTTCCAAAAACAATTGATGCACTCACCAGTAACATAACAAGTAGTAGACAGTCACAGAGGCACAGAGGGAGAGCAGCTAACGCGTTTCGGGCTTAGCAAAACAAACGCCCTTACTCATAGCATGTCTAACACAAAATGAAGTGCTTTCTTATATGCACGTAACCATCAGACAATACACATGTGAGCTTACTAACTTGAGTTATTGCCCTCCTACTCTACCTTGTTTTGCCGCTGCGCCAGAGTCAACCGCATGTGGAGGGGTTAAAAGCTGAGGTAACCATGGCGAAGCCGGAAGTGACGTCATATCCGGACATGCGCAACGCAACCCGCAGCCTAGTGATGGCAAACGGAAAATCCACGGCACTGCGCGTGCGTGAGCCAAAAAGGTCCGAGCACGCACAGGGGTGTGGACAAGGTGGAAATACCCGTGCCAATCCCGCTACCTAGGTAACAGGATAAGCGCTACAGCGCAGTAAAGTGGGGAAAACGGCAACACAAGGCAATGAGTCGGATTGAATAATACCTTTGTATGATTGATTTAATATGGTACAGTATGATATAGTACCGATCTTAAAGGGGCATAAAGACAAGCTCACATATTGGGATAACAAAAAATAAGTAACCCAACATAAATAATATACATAAAATTCAAAAATTTGCAAGCTATACGATCCAGAAAAATTCATGAATTGGATGTCAATAATGAAACATGATCTCTCGTCGTAAGTTTAATCCATAAGGAACCAATGTATTTAGTGTCATAATCCAATATGCTTCCCTATCCCTGAGATATCGTTCTAAATCCCCACCCCTTTCGGAACGGACACACTGTTCTATACCAAAAACCCTTAGAGTACTAAAATCACAATTATGAACTTGTATAAAATGGTTAGTTAAATTGGATTTATTTCTAAAGGAATTGGTATTGATTGGTGTTGATGTCATTAATGTGCTCCAAAAATCTCACTTTGAGCTTCCTGTGGGCTGGCTCATCTTTTTTCAAATAGTGAGTACTTCTGTCTGCCTGGATCATCAAAAAATCGTTAATGGCCTTTCTCTGTTCATACAGTCGGTCCAACATGTGCAGGCTGGAATTCCAGCGGGTGGAAACATCGCTTATGAGAGGGTGTTGGGGGAGGTCGTTCTGCCGCTGCAACTCGAGGAGGGTGTTCCTGGCTTTGTACGAATGGATAAAGTGCATGCACAGTTTCCTGGCCATTTTCAGAATGTTCTGAAGATCGGTGGAAGACTTCAGGAACCTTTTCACAACCAGATTGAACACGTGCGCCATGCAGGGCGCATGGATCATCCCTCCTCGGTGCAGCGCGGACACCATGTTCCTCCCATTGTCAGTCACCATGGTTCCGATTTGCAGTTGGCGTTGAGAAAGCCACACATCGATTTCTTTCTGCATGACGCGGAGCAGTTCCTCCCCTGTGTGACTTCGTTCGTCGAGGCAAGCCAGGTGTAGAACTGCGTGACACCGCTGTGCCCACACATTGGTAGATGGAGCAGTACTTGTGGAGGCAGATTGGTGGTGGTGGGAGGGGGAGGGCGACATGGGGGCCAGGTGCAGCAGTTTGCAACTGTGGAGAAAGCGGCGTCTCCTGTCCAATTTTTTTGGTTGTGGGGCGGGGGAAGCACATTCACCCGGGCCCCGTAAAGACATGTACTCCCGACCTAGTTACAGCCCCAGACGTCTGCGCCCGGCCCCTTTTGGAACAAACCGATAACCCAAAGGACGACCCACCTTCGTTCTACAATTTATGAAGTGCGGGTACCCCCTTTTTGGAAAAAAGAAATTAGGGGCTTGGAACTCTCCACCCTCGGCCGGCACAACCTTTAGTTCTTTGAATGGTGCAGACCCCTTTTGAAGGGAGGGACTGCATCCCAACAACTTGGGAAGGGAGCACGGTCACTGCTGCCCTTAGGAGGTTGGACCATACTGTTGTCTTTTTGCAATCGCCTCGCTGAACACTGCGGCCCCATGAACGGGACAGGAGCATCTGGACGGGGAGATGAGTCAAAGAAAAAACCCTCCCTTTCTGCAGGGGTTTGGTGGCCTTGACTGGCTGCAAGGGCATGAAACCACTGGGCCTGCTCTGCGGTTTGCGGGCGGCAGGATGGACCACACATCAGCCACGTTTTCCCCAGGCCCCCCCCCCCCGGATGGTAACGCTCATGTTTTGACGGGGGCCGTGGGCCACGTTAGCTCCCTGGCCCCTTTTCATTTTCTCCCACGATTCTACATATCCCCATATTGGGCTCCCCGGGTGTCTTAGAAAAGAACTGCCACACCGCCGAGTATCGGATTTTACCGCCAATGCCCGCCTGAATGACTACTGCCGCCGCTGCCCCCGTTGGCCCCTTGCTGAAAACTTTTTTTGGGACCGCAAGCGGGTTTTTTACCCCGTGGCCGCTTGCCCCGACCTCACACTGCTGCAAACCTTCTGACTCACGGCCAAAACCCACCCACTTGCTGGCTGCGCTGCTGCCTACGCGCAAGCTGACCCCTCTTCTCCTACATGAAAGCCCTTGCCTCCCCCCGGCTCCCAAGGCGGTCGCTACATCATCTCATTTGTGTTTCATCGCACTCCGCTTCTCACCCCACCGGTCTTGGATGCCGAGGCTGACCTCTACAACATGACCTCCCATGCCACCCCCATCATACTTTGCCCCTACTGCAAAAGCAGGCGATTTTGGGCCCCATTTTTTCGCTCCAAAGTAGCTGCTGACTGCCCTCCTCAAATTTTTCATCCTCGCTATATAGGGCGCTGCCCCCAACCACATAGTAGATCTCGGGCTGGGGGAAACCCGGAGGGACAGAGGCGGGCTGAGGACAGTGGGGGCCGCTGACCCCTCCCGGGCCAGCCAACAATGGTTGTGTCGAGTTCCCACCGCCCTTTTGGCTGGGGGTTGCCAGATGTCTCTGGGGGGAAGAGAGACCTAGTCAACCAATCAAGAACCCTTGGGTTTTCTGAACAACACACGCCCTAGATGACAGCGGGGAGTTTGGGGCCCCACCGGACCCCTCTGCGCTCCCCTTGCTGTGCTGGCGACCCGGGCCTGTTCCAGAAGTTTGCCCCTGCCACTCGCATCAGAGCCCCACCTCTCTGTCTACAAAACTGTTTTCTAAAATTACAAAACTGTTTTATATGATATCTGTATAAAAAAATTTAACACCCCGTTTTGACTCCAAATGAACCCAGTAACAAACTTGGGGAACCCTTTGGGTATAAATTGCGCTCCACAAATCCAGCAAAAATTTTCTTGTATGTTTGTAAAAACCAAACGGCTTAATAACCTTCGGACATGAATTTTGGCTAAACGGAAAAATTATAATTTTGAGCGTTGAAAAAAAGGTTTTTTTTTTGTCAGCCAACCGCAAAACAAGCTTTAAATTTAACCCCCCATGTAAATTTGGCCAAAGAATGACCCCACAAACTAAAAGCTTTGTAGCGTGTTACAATTTTCGTGTTTTTCTACCCACACAACAAAGATACAGTTGTAAAATTTAACCTTTCTTGTGAATTAGGCTACAAAAAATTTATATATTTTGCGTTGAAAAAAACGGGTTTTTTTTGGGGTAACACACCACAAAACAACGCTTAATTAACCCCTGGATGTAAATTGCGCCAAAGAATTTAGCCCCACAAAATAGAAATTGTGCGTGTTACAATTTCGTTTTTCTACCCACACAACAAGAGATACATTGTAATTTCCTTTGCTTTGAATTAGGGTACGGAAAAATTTAATATTTGGGGTTGAAAAAAACGGTTTTTTTGGGTCAGCACACCAGCAAAACAACGCTTAATTTAACCCCGGATTAAATTTCCCAAAGAATTTAGCCCACAAAATTTACTTTTACTGTTACAATTCTGTTTCTACCCACACAAAAAAGATACATTTAAAAAACTTTTTCTTTTTGAATTAGGGACAGGGAAAAAATTTTTAAAATTTTGGCGTGAAAAAGACGGGTTTTTTTAGGTCACACACCACAAAACAACGCAAATTTAACCCTGGATTTAAATTTCGCAATAGAAAATTGAGCAGCCAAAATGAAGTGGTTTGTATTTAAAAACCTGTTTTCTTAAAAAATACAACAGGAATGGCTTAGATCCCCCTTGGATATTGAATGTTATGCAGCTGCAGTGGGCCACACGGGTTTCAATCCATACCCCCAAAAAATTTGAAAAAACATTAAGAGAAAAGTCCTGGACAACGAACAACCCACAAAAATCGCTGTTTAAAAAAACAATTCTTCAGTAAACTACAGCCGCGGGCCCCCTCCCTAGAGCACAGTGAGAGGAGTGAGCTCCCGGGTCGCGCCCCGGGCTTATATGTGCGGTGACTCACAGAACCCCCGTCCTATTGCTTCACCTCTGCAAAATGTCACAGGATGCCCTTCTTCCCCCCAATGCTTTGCCCCATTAGCGCCATTGCCGCAGCCCTTTTAAATCAAAAACACACTTCGTTTACCCAAGTACCCCAAAGTTTGACTTTGTTTTCCAACGAAGTTTTTTTGAAATTCTAAAAAAAAATTCAACTTTGTTTAAAACTTTCCCCCTTCTAGTTAATCTTTTTTAACCCCTTCCAGCCGCAGCCTATTATTTTTTTCTCAATTTCGTTTTTCCCTCCTGCCTTCCTAGAGCCATAACTTTTTTAATTTTTCATCTACATAGTCATATGAGGGCTTTAATTTTGTACCATAGAATATACTGGAATCTACAAAAAAATTATTAATGGGGCAAAATGTGAAAAATGCACTTGTGACATGTTTGCGTGAGTTTTTTTTAGATGTTCATTCTTTAGTGTAATTTATGCATGATGTATTCTACAAATTGACTCAAATCTGGAAAAACTACACATGTAGGGTTTTCTTTATGTTTTGGTATATTAAAAAATCCAAAATTTTCTTTTTTTTTTTTTTCATTTTTGCCACGGAGCCATTTTCTGTGGCCAGTCACTTTTTTGTACTTCTACCTATGGACCTGAGTAAGGGTGTATTTTTGGCGCGCAGAATTGTACCTTTTATTAGTACCATTTTGGAATACATCTTTGATAACTTTTATGTCAAATTTTAAGGGACATGAAATGACCCAAAAAATGCAACCTTGGCATTTGGATTTTTTTTCTTCTGTGGTGTTCTACGGGATAAATGATTTTACATTTTAATAGATCGGACTTTAACGGACGTGGCAAAACCAATTTTGTGTAACTTATTTTTTTTTATTTGTAAAATGACAAATAAGATTTGAATTTTGAATTTTTTTTTTTAATACTTTAAAACATTATTTATTTTTTTACAATAAGGCCATGTTCACATGGCTTATTTCGCCATGCGGATTGGAGCTGTACTGCGCGCCGGATTTGCGCTTCAGTACGGCTTCAATCCGTCGCAGTCATTACGGTAGTCCACAGTTCTCATAGAGAACAGTGGATCCCGTCGCTCTTTCCCGCTCGGCGAATCCGCCGGGCGGGGAGAAAGTGACATGCACATTATCCAGGCGCAGTACTTCCCCTTCTTTTCCCTCCCTCTATTTACTCTGGTGTATGTTTTAGATTTATATTTGATTTAAAATTTTGATTTTATTCCATTAGTATTACTATCCATCTTCTGCCGTTATACCCATTGGATGTTCCTGTCATAAACCTCTTCCTATATGGCCGCGGGACTATGATCATGGGAGTCACCAGGACTAGAATATCAGTCTATACTGCAACAGTACAACACCACTTCTATTTAAACACAATGTTATTGATTCTTACTGTGTGTTAGTTATTGTTGCTACTTCAGTATACTGTGTATCTAAATACCCCTATTACCTTCTGCGATTGATTGTTTATTCTTTGTGATGTTTCCAATATGTATTGCAGACGTTTAGACTCTCTAGCAATAGATTGAGATTGTGCGCATGCGCCGGGTGGGTTGCGTTCGCCCTTCCCTGCGTCGGCGTCCGTAATGCGCCCTGCGCATGTCCGGAAGCTTGGTTCTTCCGCGCATGCGCTGGAATGCTGGACTGCCGGAAGTGGGGCAGAGCCTCCTCTTCCTCCGAACGCGGCGCATGCGCCGTATGATCTCAATCAGAGACGCGGCGCTATTTAAGCTAGATAGGTCACATCCTATTTCTGTACCCCTTGAAAAAGCGTAGTAACGCGAAACGTGCGTCGGGGTGACAAGGGTGGTCATCAGCTACTATCTTATTGGTAAGGTCATGGTCTATTATATGTGAATTTACATCTGTAATACTTGAGTATATCTTACACTGTATATCCATTACGTACCTTGCTTGTTTAATTGACATCCCTGTGCAGTTTAGGATTGTAATTGGCAACACTACTGTTGTGACTAAGATTATATCTTGATTCCATATATTCCCTATACTGCACTGTGAACATACTCTGACCACCTCCTTGTCCCTTTTTGGTTCTTTTTTGTATTGTTTTGTTCACTTCACCATCATCATTTTTTGTTTTTTGTACCTGTATTTAAATTTAAAACTTTTTAAAGAGATGATAATAAAATATAATAAAATATAATACTTTTACCCTATACTCTCTATTTTTCTTTGGTTAAACATATTGTATTTCAAGAGAGGGGTTCCAATATGAGAGGAGGCTTGAGAAATATTGTTAGGCCTAACCCGAGGAGGGATTGTGGACAATTTTTCTTGTTTATAAATATATAATGCAGATGAATAGATTAAATTTGCTCATACACATTCATGTTTTTGTTTGCTTGTGTTCTTTAAATGTTCTAAAATCTATGTCTTTTCTGTTTCACATGAATTTCTAACATTTCTTTAGTACAATACTACTTTCAGCAGCAAATACTTGGTAAGGTAGCAATGCCGGATCTCCCAAGCTAGAACTTATAGGAGAAAACGGGTGTCATGTTCAGAATCAGTGCCCCAAACATACTCAAAAACAGTTCCAACTTCTAAGGCACCAAAATGTAATTATTTGAATTAGACAAACTTTCGAACTTTAAGCCAGAAATATAAAAAGGCCATCTCATTACTAATGTGAGTTTCATAATTCTGACTTACTCTGGTAGCAGATAAGGTTCAATGGATAACTGACTATGATCAGTGAAATATTCGCTTAGTTTTCTGAAAGATGTTTCAATATTTTGTTGTTCCTAAACACATATGGATAAAACATACGTTATTGTGGTAGTAGGCAGTTATAGAAGATAAAACTAAAAGCATTTCTAGTAAAACATTATGATGCTAATGAACAATACATGTTGTTCATTTCATATACTTCTTTATAGCCAGGTTTGGATTGTGATGTTACAAACAACAATGTATTTGACTTTAATGGAACACTTCCATCAGAAAGAAGTATTTTTGTTAAAATCAATATTCCTGGAAGACACATGGTGTGGCCACCATCCCATCAAAACCTCAACCCAATTGAAAACCTTTGGAGTATCCGCAAGTAAAAGAACTATGAGAGTGGGAGTTTTCAAATAAATTCATAATAAATAATATCCACTGCACACCAATCAAATTTTTCAATGCAAAAATATAAATAATTATTGTGACACTAAGGGGAGGTCATCTATATCATTACAAAAACATACTCAGTAAGCATTTTACATTAGGTAATAGATGTTATAATGTAGCGACGTTTCGGCAGTGAGCATTTATCAAGCAAACATCTAGAGCGCTGAAGAGAGTAATGCTGAGATTTGTAGTAGTGGTAGTGTGGCAAAGCAAAAAAGCTGAAGATATAATAAAGAGTGAGTGGCAAATAGTAGGCAAAGATTGATATAGCTGGATCTGTATTAATGGAAGCAGCCAAACTGCGGGCATGAACGGCGTCAGGGAATAGGAAGTGTTGGACGTGACGTCCGGGGCCGAAGAGCAAACAACAAAACTTGGTACGAATATTTGTACAGATAATTTACCATTTTATTATTGAAGCTGAGTTCATGACAAATTGGTTCCATTATATTTTTGAAATCTTGCTGATCATCTGTAATTTCCTCAAGAAAATCTTTTATCTAAAATAAAGATATAAAAAATAGAAGTCACCTATGCATAAAATATGTGGTTCATATGTACAGCTACAACATGGGGAAATATTTATCTAAACCATAGATTCCACTATCACTATACTAAGTATAATCTATTTCATGGAAGTTGTGCATGATAAATAAAAGTGGAGGTGACATAGGGATTGGGGTGTGGTGCATTCACGCGGGTCTGTTCCCTCTCTACATGTTGCCAAAGTTCGGCTAACCTGAGTGGGTGTAGTATAGTTTTCCATGGAATTTTATTGTTTTCTGTTTTGGTGACCTCTTGGTATGATGGTTGTGGCAGATCTTGGTGAAGGTAATAATTTTTTATGGCTCTTTACTGGAATATTAGCTCTTGCTTACTATTTATATACTTTGCATTTCATATGGTTTTGACATGAGAACATACTGTATCTTCAGATGTGTGTTTGTAACTAATTTTTAGTCTGTACGGGAAGATACGGTCCTCCTTGAAGGAACGTAGGTGGCTAAAAAGACAATAAAGCGCCGGATCGAGTTCTTCGCTTCAACAGAATAAGGATAGCAATTAGCCAATGAGGTGCTCACCTGATCGAGCTGTACGCAAACTACGGTACAGCTCGTATACACGCCTGATCTCCCAATACGGAGAAGAAGAAGGATGGCAGCTCCGGTAAATGTTCCCGCTCCAGGTCCACGAGGGACGCCAAAGGAAGTGAAGAGAAGAATGGGATCTGGCTACCAGCAGAAAGCCCGTTACAGGCAATTCCCAAGGTGCCAGATTTTGGGAACCAATGTTCAACCAGAGCGCTCAATCTAGTATGCGCATATAAACGCTTACAAAGAAATTCTTTTTAAAGTTTATTTGAAGCATATGACGCGTTTCACGGAATACATCCGCTTCCTCAGACATGCTAGAATGGTCACAGAGTAGCAGCTATGTAAATGCAACACATCCCCATGAGGCTTAGGGCCAATCAATGCAGTTCATACCTGCAAAACACAGACATTTCCCCAAACGAGGCTGAATGACAATCATGGGATTCATTCATAAAAAACAAAAACAAAAACAAAAAACAAAACCTGCTGGTTTGTAGACTATACAATGCATTCTTTCTATTTAAAAGACATATGCTATACAATCGATTAATATTTAGTGTAAATGTATAATAGAAACATACATAAGATATAAATACAATACATTTACACTAAATTAACATAAAAATATATTTTTATTACAAAAACATAAAAAGTAATAAATGTATGTAAAAAATACATAAAATATGATTAAGATATTTAAAAATACACAATTAATAGTTAAAAAAGTTGAGCATGTACAAGAAATGTAAAAATTACAAATAAATAAAATATTCAAAAGATTTTTCCATTTTATTGATTATTGTTTTGTGTACTAGAATAGAACATCCTGAACCTCGTTGAGGCCGTGTGGCTTCAGGGTGTTCAAGATTAGGGTTATTTAGTTTAGAGAAAAGAAGGCTTCGGGGGGACATAATAAATATGTTTAAATACATCAAAGGTCAATATAGAGATCTCTCCCAAGATTTATTTATACACAGGGCTGTATCTAGAACAAGGGGGCATCCTTACGTCTTGAGGAACGAAAGTTTCTACATAAACATAGAAAGGGATTCTTTACTGTAAGAGCAGTGAGACTATGGAATTCTCTGCCAGAGGGACTGGTCATGGTGAATTCAATAACCGAGTTCAAAAAGGGTTTGGATGCATTTCTGGAGCGTAATAATATAACAAGTTATAGTGACTAGGATTCAGGAGAGGGGTCATTGATCCAGGGATTTTTCTGATTGCCAGATTGGAGTCAGGAAGGAATTTTTCCCTAAAATGAGGACAATTGGCTTCTACCTCATTGGGGGTTTTTGCCTTCCTCTGGATCAACACCTTAGCACAACAGGCTGAACTAGATGGACGACTTGTCTTTTTTTAGCCTTACAAACTATGAAACCTGTACATCCAAAATACTTCTCGTTTACTTAGTAGAACTGCTCTGTTCGGAGCATCATCAGGGATGCGTTCAATGGGCTGAAGGGAAAAGATCGGTTCATTTGTATTATGTATCTCAACCAAGTGTCGAGGGAGACTATAAAGAAGTTTATTATGGCGTACGTTATATCTGTGGTTTACTAGTCTCCTAGACAATTTCGTGGAAGTTTTTCCTATATATTGGATACCGCATGTACATGTTATCAAATAAATGACATGGTCACTTTAAAAAAGGAAGGAAATATCCTCCTGTTCTATTAGAGGGAGCCAAGAATAAGGTAGCTTCATTAACACAGAAACAACTTTTAGCCTCTGGTACTGTACAAGAAAAAAATAAAGATTTCAATTTATGTTTCGTCACAACACACAATAGTCAGTTTCGTGACCTAGAAAATATTATTAAGAAACATTGGAACATTCTCCTCAGGGACCCGGGTCTTAAAGATGCGATCCCTTTACAACCTCGTTTCATTTATAAAAAATCACGGACCCTAAAAAATATACTAGCTCCATCTAAGTTAAAACAACATGGGCATAATTTAAATCTAAGTAAAAAAGATAATGCCTCATTGGATATCAAAGGGTCAACCTCCTGTAACAACCCGATCTGTAAGTGCTGCGATCAAATAGTTTCAAGCAGCACTTTCATATCTACTTCTACTAAGGAGACATTTAAGATGAGAGAGAATCTATCATTTTATTGATTATTGTTTTGTGTACTAGAATAGAACATCATGAACCTCGTTGAGGCCGTGTGGCTTCAGGGTGTTCAACCTGTACATCCAAAATACTTCTCGTTTACTTAGTAGAACTGCTCTGTTCGGAGCATCATCAGGGATGCGTTCAATGGGCTGAATGGAAAAGATCGGTTCATTTGTATTATGTATCTCAACCAAGTGTCGAGGGAGACTATAAAGAAGTTTATTATGGCGTACGTTATATCTGTGGTTTACTAGTCTCCTAGACAATTTCGTGGAAGTTTTTCCTATATATTGGATACCGCATGTACATGTTATTAAATAAATGACATGGTCACTTGTACAGGATAGATTCTCTCTCATCTTAAATGTCTCCTTAGTAGAAGTAGATATGAAAGTGCTGCTTGAAACTATTTGATCGCAGCACTTACAGATCGGGTTGTTACAGGAGGTTGACCCTTTGATATCCAATGAGGCATTATCTTTTTTACTTAGATTTAAATTATGCCCATGTTGTTTTAACATAGATGGAGCTAGTATATTTTTTAGGGTCCGTTTTTTTTTATAAATGAACCGAGGTTGTAAAGGGATCGCATCTTTAAGACCCGGGTCCCTGAGGAGAATGTTCCAATGTTTCTTAATAATATTTTCTAGGTCACGAAACTGACTATTGTGTGTTGTGACGAAACATAAATTGAAATCTTTATTTTTTTCTTGTACAGTACCAGAGGCTAAAAGTTGTTTCTGTGTTAATGAAGCTACCTTATTCTTGGCTCCCTCTAATAGAACAGGAGGATATTTCCTTCCTTTTTTAAAGTGACCATGTCATTTATTTGATAACATGTACATGCGGTATCCAATATAGGAAAAACTACCACGAAAATGTCTAGGAGACTAGTAAACCACAGATATAACGAACGCCAGAATAAACTTCTTTATAGTCTCCCTCGACACTTGGTTGAGATACATAATACAAATGAACCGATCTTTTCCATTCAGCCCATTGAACGCATCCCTGATGATGCTCCGAACAGAGCAGTTCTACTAAGTAAACGAGAAGTATTTTGGATGTACAGGTTGAACACCCTGAAGCCACACGGCCTCAACGAGGTTCAGGATGTTCTATTCTAGTACACAAAACTATAATCAATAAAATGGAAAAATCTTTTGAATATTTTATTTATTTGTCATTTTTACATTTCTTGTACATGCTCAACTTTTTTAACTATTAATTGTGTATTTTTAAATATCTTAATCATATTTTATGTATTTTTTACATACATTTATTACTTTTTATGTTTTTGTAATAAAAATATATTTTTATGTTAATTTAGTGTAAATGTATTGTATTTATATCTTATGTATGTTTCTATTATACATTTACACTAAATATTAATTGATTGTATAGCATATGTCTTTTAAATAGAAAGAATGCATTGTATAGTTTACAAACCAGCAGGTTTTGTTTTTTGTTTTTGTTTTTTATGAAGGAATCCCATGATAGTCATTCAGCCTCGTTTTGGGAAAAGTCTTTGTTTTTTAATGAATGAACTGCATTGATTGGCACTAAGCCTCGTTTTGATGTTTTGCATTTAAATAGCTGCTACTCTGTAACCATTATAGCATGTCTGAGGAAGCGGATGTATTCCGTGAAAAGCGTCATATGCTTCAAATAAACTTTAAAAAGAATTTCTTTGTAAGCGTTTAGATGTTCATAATAGATTTAGCGCTCTGGTTGAACATTGGTTCCCAAAATCTGGCACCTTGGGAATTGCCTGTAACGGGCTTTCTGCTGGTAGCCAGATCCCATTCTTCTCTAATTTTTAGTCTGTATTACAATATACTTTAGGGTTAAGGTGGGAGGGTTAAGAGTTAAGATGGGGTTAAGGGGTTTTAAAGTGGGGATGGAGGATAGAGGTGGAGAGAAGATGATTAGAGTAGAGTTGGGAGATTAGAATAGCGGTGGAGAAGTGGTAAAAGTGGGGGGGGGGCATTTTGTGGGTTTCTCGAGTAACAGATGGGTGTGGTTGGGAAAGTGGTTGGGGCTTCAACACAATTGTGCAGTAGAGGTGATGTAAGAGGGGTTATAGGCCGTTATAGGGGTTATAGGTCAGTATAGTTGGTACTGCTATATGGGGCTTGCTTTGACCAAATGTGAGACAGCAGCTACTGCCCCCTTAGTTCACAGTTTTTTACTAAACTAATTATCTCAGTTGTATGCATGTCCTCACAACTTGCATACATTTGTAAACTACAGGGAGCCATTGGTTCCTTACCCCATGACTACTCCTGTGGGTAAGAGGCACAAGCTACATGGTGTAGCGATATCATGCCTCTATCATGCTTTTAGGCCACAAACCTAAGGCACCTTACCTTAAGATTGTGGGCTAGAAGATCCTGAAAGTAGTGTCCCTTCATAGGCAGCGTGATAATATCACACCGCCCCCTAACAGACAAAAGCCAAATAATGAGATGGGGGAACGGGGAGAGGCAAGTAGTTATTTTTTTTAATGGCTTGACCTTAATATGTATCATATAACAATGTACCATTATTTATTCTGCATGGTAAACACTACAGAAAAAAATTAGCAGTTTTTTTATAGCTTTGTGATGAAAAATTATATCAATAAAAACTACACTTAAGCGATTTTTCTTTATGTCACGTCACTTTTCCTTTCCTTCTTTTAAAGAGACACAACTTTGTAATTTTACATTCTACATAGCTGCACGAGGGCTTGTTTTTTTGTGGGACAAGATGTACTTTTAAATGCCATTCACCTGTTATATATTGGGAAACCCTAAACATTTTTTATGCAGTGTGAAACGTGAAATAAAACACAACTGAGCCCTCGCACAAAAAAAAAGTAAAATATTATTATTATTTATTTTAGAGCGCCATTGATTCCAGGGCGATGTACATTCAAGAGGGTTACAAACATAACATAAGTCAAACAACTTCAATGCTGACAGTATGTGACAATCAACTGGTACAGAGGGAGAGAGAACCCTGCCCGCGAAGGCTTACAATCTACAAGGACGGGGGAAAGAGACAGAAGGTGGGGGCAGACATGTTCGTGGAGGGTGTGGTGACAGAAGGGGTACTATAGTGTATAGGCTATCCTGGAAAGATGGGTTTTCAGGTTGCTTTTGAAGCTGGTGAAAGTGGAAGAGAGTCTGATGTGTTGGGGAAGTGAGTTCCAGAGTGTGGGGGAAGCACGGGAGAAGTCTTGGAGACGGTTGTGTGAGGAGCTGATAAGGGGAGAGCAGAGAAGAAGGTCCTGTGAGGAGCATAGATTGCGTGAGGGGGAGTATCTGGAGATTAGGGCAGAGATGTATGGAAGGGAGAGGTTATGGAGAGCTTTGTAGGTCATGGTTAGCAACTTGAAGTGAATTCGCTGGGCAATGGGTAGCCAGTGAAGGGATTGGCAGAGGGGAGAGGCAGGGGAATAGCGAGGAGAGAGGTGGATAAGACGGGCAGCAGAGTTGATGATGGATTGAAGGGGAGCAAGAGTGCTAGACGGAAGGCCACAGAGAAGAATGTTGCAGTAGTCTAGGCAGGAGATGACGAGGGCATGGACCAGCATTTTTGTAGTGTCAGGGTTGAGGAATGAGCGGATTCGTGAAATATTTTTCAGGTGGAGGCGCAGGCGGAGGTGAGGGCTTGGATGTGTGGTTTGAAGGACAAAGCGGAGTCAAGGGTTATCCCAAGGCAGCGGACTTGCGGGACTGCTGAGAGTGTGGAGCCGTTGATTGTAATAGAGAGATCAGGTGGAGGGATGGAGTGGGAGGGTGGAAAGATAATGAATTCCGTTTTCTCTACATTAAGTTTTAGGAGATGGGAGGAGAAGAAGGAAGATATGGAGGACAGACAATCTGGGATCTTGGACAGTAAAGAGTTGATGTCTGGGCCAGAGATGTAAAGTTGGGTGTCATCAGCATACAGGTGGTATTGAAAGCCGTGTGATGCTATGAGCTGACCCAAGCCAAGAGTGTAGATAGAGAAGAGTAGTGGGCCCAGAACTGACCCTTGGGGGACACCAACAGAGAGCGGGCGAGAAGAGGAGGTGGAGCGAGAATGAGAGACGCTGAACGTCCGATCAGAGAGGTACGAGGAGATCCAGGAAAGGGCTGAGTCCATGATGCCGAGGGAGGAGAGGATTTGTAGCAGGAGGGAATGGTCAACAGTGTCAAAGGCAGAGGATAAGTCTAAGAGGAGAAGGATCGAGTAGTGACATGAGGCTTTAGTGGTTAATAGGTCATTGGTGACCTTGGTTAGGGCTGTTTCAGTAGAGTGATGGGATCGGAAACCCGATTGCAGTGGGTCAATAAGAAGGTTGGAGGACAGATGGTAGGACAGTTGAAGATGGACGTGCTGCTCGAGGAGTTTAGAAGCAAATGGAAGCAGTGAGATGGGGCGATAGTTGGACACAGAGGAGGGGTCAAGAGAAGGTTTCTTTAGGATGAGAGTGATGGTGGCATGTTTAAAAGAGGAAGGAAAGATGCCAGAGGTTAGTGATAGGTTGAAGAGATGGGCAAGGGCTGGGATGATGACAGCACTAAGGTCAGGGATGAGGTGAGATGGCAATGGATCAAGGTTACAGGTAGTGAGGTTGGATTTGGAGAGTAGAGAGAAGAGCTTGTCATGAGTGACAGTGGAGAAGCAAGTTAGGGGGGACGTCCAAGGTGAAGGTCGACGGGGAGGTGGGGGGGACTGTACAGGCATGGAAGTGGGCGAAGGGGACAATGAGGTGAAGATTTCTCTGATGAGGTTGGTCTTGTTTAGAAAGTGGGTGGCAAAGTCATCTGCTGAAAGGAGGGATGGGGGAGGAGGTGCTGGTGGACGGAGGAGAGATTTGAAGGTGTTAAAAAATTGTCTGGGGTTGTGAGACAGAGAGGATATGAGATTGGTGAAGTAATCCTGTTTGGCTGAGGTGAGTGCAGACTTAAATGTGTGTAGTGATTGTTTGTAAGTGGTGAAGTCATTGGTGGAGCGGGTTTTCCAGCGGCGTTCAGCAATTCTGGAAGCTCTCCTCAGCTGTTTAGTGAAGTCTGTGTGCAAGGGTTGTCTGTTGATTTTGCGGGTTCTGTTGTGTGTGAGAGGGGCGACCAAATCAAGTGTGGAGGTAAGCAAAATAAGTTTGGTATCTTTGAAATGGTACAGACCAGCATGGGGAACTACATATAAATAAAAAAACCCCAAAAATATACAGTATATATTTTTTGGTTTCCCAGTACATTATGTGATGATCGAGTTAAAGGTACTATTATAAAGTAATGCCTTGTAGACAGAAAAATAAACAAGTTAAAACTGTTGAAAGGTGGAGTAAAAGGCGATTTAAAGAAAAATTGCTGAAACAGGAAGTGGTTAGAGTGCCTGGGGAACCCACTAAAATTTTCCCCCTTTCCAACCTTTGTCTAAAACAGATGTAGAACAGATTACTTGACCGAGATAACATGGTCCCGTAAATTTAAATTTTTAAACTCGGGTTAAAAACAAAAGCCACTAAAAAACCATTCAAAATTTTTGAAAATAAGGTTTGGGAAATTTTAGAGGGGTAAAAAATGCATTTGTTGCATGCCATGCTACATCTGTACTCCCTGGTATTTTTAAATTTGGACCCCTTACCTTGTTCAAAGTGTGAACCTCCCCCAATGCCCTGCCACCACCTTGGGGCCAAATTGCCCGTCTTGCATACAGTAAGACAGTAAAAGGGCCAAAAAATTTTTCAGTCGGAGTAAAAGAGGGGATGATCCCAAAATTATGTTTAACGTTTTAATTAATTATTTTTTTTTATTTGTAAAATGGAAAAGAGGGGTGTTTTGAACAATAAATATTTATTTATTTTACGGGCAGAAATTTGGGTAGCCCCCCTATGGTAACTGACCACGGGAAAGGCCCATGATAAACTTGTAAAATTTTTCTGCAAAACCCCTTTTCTATATATAGACAGATATTGCAGAAAGTTGTACACTGACATGCTACTGTATTCTAATAACTTTTTCTTTGATTTCCAGCCTATCTTTAGGGTATACACATTTGTATCTTTTATCTTTGCACTAATTTTTCCCTTACTTCTCCAGATATGGGAAAGGAAACCTATGAAGCCCATGTTTGAACCCAAAACTAACTAAGCCTGACAAAAGATAAAGTATTGTGACTCTTATTAACACTTCTCTAAGCTTAATAATATTTTACTGTTATGATAAATAACAGTCACTTACAAATCTCATGTCGGATTTTCCCATTGTTTGATGAATAATACAGCTGGCAACGCAGACAATACTTACTGCCTCTTGGGAAGTCCTTTTAGAAAAAATTTCCCCTTTCACAAATTTTAACGGGTTTGGGTTTCCTTTTAATCCCTGTGAAAAATCAAAAGTTATTTTTTTTCCCAAAAGTTTTGAAAATTTTTTTTCGATCTACTGTAGCCAAATCTATACTAGTGGGTTGTATTCTGGTTTATAATTTTATAACTGATTTATGGGTCTATAGATGTAAGAACTACATAATATCCATGAAATCTCATAAAACATCCTGACAGGCTTCACAATTTCAATTAAGCTTGTGTTTGCTTATTGCAAATTGATACATATTGTACTTATTTATAAGCTGTGCACTAAATCTTGCAAAGAAAAGTTGTTTTATTAAGTTTTGTAGTCTGTATGTAATATAAGAAAATGTTTCAGGAGGAAAAGGATATTCTCCTTTTTATTCCAAAAAGTAATAACTAAATAACAATTACCTTTGGCATCTTTATTTTTCTGCTTGGTCTGTAACTTTCTGAAGTCAGTAAAAGGAGTAGATTTAGCAGGAAACTCTTTCCAATACCTGTTATTTTGGAATAAATTGTTTATCATTTATTTTATTCATTTCTATAACATGGACATATTCTGCTTTGCTGTGCAGAGATTGTCTGTCATTCATATAATATATCAGTTGTTAATATATTGTTAATGAAAGGAATGTTTTAATGCATAAATATTGTCACGTCAAGGATGGTACAGTGAGGCCCTAACTGGTTCTCAGCCCATTGTCCCTGCCTACTTGACGTGCTGCCCTAAGTGGCAGAACACAAATGGGCGTCGGTGCCTATGCTCCTAAAGTGCAGGGGCCTTTATGTGGTAAGAAAAGTCAGGCAGTCTAGGTCGGTAACAGAAAGGTAACGTCAGGCCACAAATTAGAAGACGAAAGAGAGAAACCAGTAAACACGCCAGGGGTCAGAAACACTGTCAGAAGTGAGGTACAAAATCAGGAAACAAGCCGAGGTCGGATAAACGAAATAGCAGAAGAAACAAACAATGGTGAAGTACGGGCGAGCAAGAAGCTATCACAGGCACAGCCAACAGGGCTAAGGACCCGGACACCACCCCCGTAGCTGATTAGTGCTGCCTCCTGGCCCCCTTTGGGAACACCCCCCTGTCCAGAAAGTCTGTACATCTGTCACTCCAGAAGTCTCCAGGAGACCGTCTTGCCGGGGGGTGGGCGAAGCCGGAGAATTAAAAAGGATGTTGCTCCTTGCAAATGGATGCTGAACAGGGGAAATATTTCTAGAAGATAAGGAAAAAAGGGTTTTGGTTTAAGTCCAAGAATTTTTAGATATCTACAAAGTCTGATTTTATCTCATCTCATTCTATACTAGGGTTTAAAAACAGGACCTTTGGTTGTCATATATCATCATGTGAAAAAGAAATGACAACCCATATAACATGTTTTGCTTTATTATTGAAATATGTACAGATTAGTACTGACTCTTAATTCAAACATTTAACTTCAAGGGAAAACCAGTATTGGCTTGACATTTTGGTATTAAACATAAAAAATTAAGATTATCGTGAAAAGACATACTATTACATCTTGGGAATTGTGGATTGTGCAGGCATATTAAGCTGACTAGAATGCAGATTTAACTGGGATTCTGACAGCTTAACTCAGTAGATGCTGTGGTTACTAAAGACCGTGGCACCTAAGTGGTTAACAGAGGCAGAGTTTAACAAGCTGTCTATCTGAATACAACTGACTGATGTGATCTATATCAATTTATTTTATATGCAAATAATAATGTATCTATTTCAAGTGATCTATAGCAATGCAGAAATATTGCAGTGTATTATACCAGTAATAAAAGGGTCCATCTAGAAGTCCCATAGTGGGTTGAAAAAAGTTAAAAGAATGAAAATGGATTAAAATATAGTAAAAGGAATTAGAAAAATAAGACACCTTAAATGAAGAACAAATTCATGCTTTTTTGTAATGGATTGAAACTAAAAATTATTACATTATTTTACCTTCACAATAAATGCTATAAAAAAAGAAAGAGAAAGAAATGCAATCAAAATGTCATCTTTACCCCCCAAATCACTTTGTCATAAAAAATCAAGCCTTAAAACACGTTTGT